>VZTM01013925.1:131966-151567 GCA_013400555.1 Jacana jacana | reverse complement strand
ATCCAAGTCCCTCTGCAGAGCTTCCCTGCCCTCATGCAGACCAACACTCCCACCTCACTCAGTGTCATCTGCAAACGTACTGATGGTGCTCTCCAGATCCTATTGATGATCTAGATCATCAATAAAGATATTAAACAGAAATGGCCCCGATTCCGAGCCCTGAGGAACCACTCGTGACTGGCCACCAGCTGGATTTAACTCCATTGAGCACCACTCTTTGGGACCGTCCTTCCAGCTAATGCTGAATCCAGCAGATAATATGCTCATCCAGGCTACGGATGCAGCCAGCTTTTCCACGAGCTGCTGGGACGCAGGAGCTGGCCGCAGCATGCTCCATCCCAGCCAGGAAGGCAATGGGGAGGGGGGGGTGTGTGTGCAAGCAGCCCCTGGGGTGGGAAGTGCTGACTGCACAGGTCCTCGTTTGAGGGAATGACTCATCGTGAAGATGACACCAGAGATGTTTTAATTATTGAGAGCGCTGCAGGTTTGCCAGCTCCGGGGCTTGGGGGGGGTGGAAACAGGGAATGACACGGTTCTGGGAAGAAGGAGAGCGTGGGGGGAGAGGGGATAGCTGGGTTGATGGGGTGGGGGGGCAGAGAGCTGGGTTTGAATTATCAATGAGCAACCTCCCTGCCCCCCATCATCAGTGTCATGAATGGTCTCAGCATGGCTGGAAGAGATCTGGGCCTCCAAGGCTGTTCCTAGAAGCTGGAAGAGGGGTGGGATTAGAAGACGGGTGAGATGGAAGGAGGGTATTGGGAAGGGGCTGGAGGCTACACAACGTGGCTTCAGGACCTAAGGAAATAGAAGGACACCTTCTTATTTCTCCACCTGGGAGAAACAAGCCCCCCCCAATTTCCAAACTGCCCCAATGGGAACTGGGGACCCAACCTGGGATTCACCTTGGCTTTGGCCCTTTAGGAAGATGCCACCCTGGAGGTTCCTGCATCTCTGCCCACACAGACGTGAGCAGCTCCTGGCTGCCCCTTTCCACCTTCAGAGCCCAAAGAACCCCAGTTCTACCCCCAAAATCTACACCCCGACATACGGCAAGGCAGGACTGGACCATACCCCCTTCCCCATGGGGCTGAGCCTGTCCCTGCCCCATCTCTCACCTCCTCCGTTCTTCTGGCAGAGGTAGGGGAAACGCCAGACATTGCCCAGCCCCACAGAGTAGCCGATTTGAGCCAGGATGTACTGCAGCTTGCTGTTCCAGGCCGGCCGGTTCTCTGCCTCCAGCTCCTCCTCTCCATCCTTCTGCTTGTCCCAGGTCTCCCCCGTCACGTTGAGGACACTGCGTTTGTAGTCCACGGGTTCTTCGTGGGCCAGCAAGTCGGCCACCGACTCGGTGACATGCTCGCTGCTGTGCTCCCGCTGGGTCACCTTGCTGTTCTTCGGCATTGGGATGGCTCCGTGTGGCCCCGGGGTGGGGGTGAGGCTGCAGAATGAGGCAAGGGGAGATGAGTGTCCTGCAGGGAATAGCACCCGTGTGAGCTACAGCTTGGGCCTCACCTCCTCTTCATCAGCAGGACCTGGGCAGGAAAGGGGTCAATAGAGGATGAGTTGGTTTTGCCTTATGCCAAGGGTGTCCTGGCGCTGGTGGGAGCGGCAGCACCAGGGGGAGGAGGGTGTCCATCACCCCATGCTTGGGGACCTCCCTCTGGGTTAAGGGATGCTAAGGGTCCCTTTCTCCATGAATGATCATAGGATCTTAGAAGGGTTTGGGTTGGAAGGGACCTTGAAGATCATCAAGTTCCAACCCCCCTGCCCTGGGCAGGGACACCTCCCACCACACCAGGGGGCTCCAAGACCCCTCCAACCTGGACTTCAACCCCTCCAGGGATAGGGCAGCCACAGCTTCTCCTGGCAACCTGGGCCAGGCTCTCACCACCCTCACACCAAAGCAGTTGTTCCCCACATCTCAGCTCCATCTCCCCTCTTTTAGGATCAAACCCTTCCTCCTCCTCCTCCTCAGGATCCCCTCCCCCTCATCCAGAGTCCCTCCCCAGCTTTCCTGGAGCCCCTGGAGGGACTGGAAGGGGCTCTGAGGCCTCACTGGACCCTTCTCTTCTGCAGGCTGAACCCACCCAACTCTCTCAGCCTATCCTCCCAGCAGAGGGGCTCCAGCCCTCCCAGCATCAATGATGGACTAGGAGCAACCCCTTAGATCAGTATTCATGGAGAAGAGCCTCTCACAACCCACAGGAGGGAACTTCCCTGGGCTGCAGGGGATGGTGACAAGCAGTGGAGCTGGTCACATCGCCGTGATACTTCTTTTACCCTTTAACAATACCGTTCCCAGGCCACTGATGAGGGCTGACACCACATCTAGCTCCAAACAGGGCTCTTTCCCCTCCTGGCCCTTAGGCAGAGCCAGGGCTCAGTCCTGTGACAGCTCAAAAGCACTTGGGGACAGTGACAAATGCCCAGGCTATCGCTCCATCCTTGGACGTTATCAGGAATGACTTAAAAGCCTGGGAGCCTGCAGCTAAATCTTCCCAGGCAGCTTTACAACAGATAACATCTGCGAAACAGCGGCAGCCAAGGCAAACTCATCAATCGTCCCAGCCGCTCCACCTTCCCAGCCTTCATCCTGGGCTGGGGAGCATTGTACCAGCCCCACAGCATCCCCCCAGTTACACCAGTTTGCCCCCAAGACTGATGGCACCAGATCCCATGGCTGTTGGGCCAGGATGGGCACAGATGGGGTAATTTTTTGGACCCATGGAGGGAGCGTGGGTTCGTCACCGGCAGGATGATGAGTGGACATACGCGGTGGGACACGTTTGCAAACAGGTGGCCCCATGTTTGTACTGGGGGCTCCTCCCTCCTGCCTGGAGGTGTTTCAAGGGGTACTCGCGACCCTGCTAGGCTCCACAAAACTCACCCCCACCTCCAAAAACCTTTGAGCATCAGGAAAATCCACTCTGCTGGGTTGGGGCTCCCCAACCCAGAAAGCACCGCATTCCTCCTCTCCATACTGGGACAACTGGGGTTTGACTGGCAGCTCCCTCCCAGAGCATGTGGAGCTTCACCAACTAGGGAGAAGACATAAATACTCCATAAGAAACATCGTATGTTGGAAAAATGGCCCTCCCAAAGGGCTACACTTGCTTCTTTTCTCTCCTTTCCATCCCTGCTTCCCAGAGGTCACCAGACTGGTCACCAACCCCTGGAAGAGCAACGGTGGACCTGGTGGGTGATGGAGTCCTGGGGACATCTCCCAGCCTGGCCTGGCCTGACCACAGCATGTTCTCACCCTCACCCTGGGGTTTTTCCCATTCAGTTCAAACTTCGTATGAGACCCAGGTGGCATCTCAGAGGGGACGTTGCACAAATCAGCTCAGTCCTTGGGGAAGCCAGCCCTTCATATGGGTGGACGGTCTCTACCAGGATGGATGATGATATCAGATGGATGATGTGGAATGGACCATCACCCACCATCCCCTCTGGGGAGCCAAAGGAAAACCTTCCCATGATTTTCCAGAGCCATCCCCAGCTCTTCTTTCCTTTGGACAACCATCTTTTTGACCCAATTCCACTCACAATCCCAAATCTTTTCACAGCAGACGCTTCAGCCCAGGCAGCAAGGCCCATCCCCAAGCAGCACACCAAGGTCCCAACCTGGCATGGGAAACGAAGAAGAACCTTCCCGTGATTTTTCAGAGCCATCCCCAGCTCTTCTTTCCTTTGGACAATCTTTTTGACCCAATTCCACTCACAATTCCAAACCTTTTCCACAGCAGCAACTTCAGCCCAAGCAGTAAAAGCCCGTTCCGAACCAGCACACCGAGGTCCCGACCCAGCACGGGAGGGAAGCAAAGCATCAGCAGCAGGAAACCTCACCCTTCCTCGCCCTCACCTTGGTGTTCTTTCACCCCTGAAGAAAGTTCCCCCTTTGCCAGGCCCCGTTCCTATTAGAAAAGCTATTTTCAGCCATAGGCTGCATCCGTTGCCGAGCAACCGTCTGGGCTCCACATCTTTCCTGGATCCGGCTCCTCTGGAGAAGCCGTTTGAATTATTCTTTCAAGCCTGGCCCAGCGATGTTTAATTTCCTAACGAGGGCTCATTCGCGTAAACCGCTCGTGGCTCGATCGTGGCAATTACCGGCACGTGGCTGCTGCCTGGAGCTGGAGCATCCTCAGCCAGGATGGGGCCAAGCATGGAGGTCAGGGAAGGGCCTCATCCAGCAGCCAGGAAATCACTGGGATTTCCATTGATTTTGGACCAGGCTGCATATAGATTAGTGCAGACCTGGTTCACTCACCCATGAGTCGTTTCTGCTCCATCTCCTCAGCAGCCACTTAAGCTCCTTCTGAGCCAGGGTGACTCAGACCTTCAGGAGGACTCGGCCTCAGGGGCTAAAGGCTCTCTTTATATTAGGGGGAGAGACTAGAAGACCTGCGATCTGCTGGCCAAGCCCCTAAAATTCAGTGCCAGACGGCGAGGGGATCCAAACTGCTCTCCTGAGACAGTTCAACCCCTTGGAGCAAAGCCTGGGAGATGCCCAGCTCTAGGGGAGACACCGCAGCATCTCTCTGGATCTCTACCTCTCCTCCTCCTCAGTTAAGGTCCCCCACGGTGGTATCCTTAGGAGCTGGAAGGCAGCAGGACACAGTGGTCGTCAAAGAGCAGGTTTCTTCAGGCACCTCCGAAGCCCCTGAAGCTCTCAACTCCATGCTCAAGGAAGCAACATCAAGGCCCCAAGGATTTGGGCATCAAAAGGGGATCTTTTGATCTTTTGCTGCTCTCCTAGAGCTGAGGCAAGGCCTTTCTAGGCACTGGGATGAGATGAGGGTGGCAAAGCGGTGGGAGATGCACCCAAGTTGAAATAGAGCAGGGGAAAAGCACGGTAGAAGTCCAGATTTTGATCCCTCATGGCTCTGTCGCTGTGTCCCCATGACTGGCTTGGGGAGCTCCTGCTGTCTCCCCAGATGGCTCAGCCCCAGCCTGGTGATGGGGGGGTTGCCCAGAGAAGATCCAGGCCTGAAGGAGAGGGGCTGGTCCCAACAGTGATGCCATGAACATACCCAACCTTTGCCATCTATATCTCTGCATGTACCATGAGACAAGTCCAGCTGGAGCCAGCACAAAGCCACCAACCCCACAGCATGGAGAACTGGTCCAGGAAACAGTGGGGTCAACAAGACCCTCCCTATGGATATCCTCACAATCCTTCATCAACCCAAAAGTCTGCACCCCTCAAATCGGAGAGTGCAGGCCAAATCCATCCGAGAAAGGTATTTACACTCATTTCTTTGATTGAAAAAGGGAATTCAATCAAAAATTCATCTGCTGAAAATAACAACCACCCTGCGAGAAAGACAAGGCAGATCAGCTGACAACCAGGAGCTTTCTGGGCTGGAGAGAGACAGAAAACCCTTGTCACTGACAGATGGAGATTCAGCTTGTTTACTTAGCCCTCATGACCTTAATTTTCTTAAATGTGCTTTTTTGGCTTTTTTTTTTCTTCCTCTTTAGAAGACAGATTAGGGTCTTTCAGAGCCCGTGGCTTCTACTCCCCTTGCTTGCTCTGCTGGACCAGGGGTGCCATCGCACTCAGTGCCCTCCCCAGGACCAACCCATGTTGATGCCACCCATGCAGGTGCCTGGAGAGGGACCAAGGCTTTTCCCAGGGCAGAACCAGGAAAAGGACCTGGTTGTGGTGGGATCAGTGCACCAGTGTCTCTAGAGAGGAGCTGAGAGCAGCCACCCTGGGGCATTCCAAAGGGAAGACTCTGGGGAAAGCATCACTGGGTTGTCCCCAGGGATAATTCACCTCCTGCATCTCCCACCGCTGGCTGTCCCCAGGTATCTCCTGTAATGGGATTTCATGGTCCCTGGTGTGTACCTTCATGTCCCACCCCTTCCAGGACCTCAGCCCCCTGCATCCCGCCATCCCAAGCCCGGTTCCCACACCAGACACACTGGCTGAGCCCTGGTCTCCTGCTTGCACCGAGGGACAATCTCCCCTGTCCCCTCTGCACAGGGGTGGCCTGGGCTACCACGTCCTTTTGCACAGACAGCTCAGGAGCCACCACTGCAGCGAGGCTCCCATTGATTCCAAGGTGGGCTTGGAACCACCCACTGGGGAAAAGCTGCTGTTTGGGATGAGTGAGAACCTTCAGGAGCTGAAGGCACCACATCTCCTGGCCCAGCCCTTCCAGCAGCATCACTGATGGTTCAGCAGAGGACAGATGCTCCAAGCCACGTGTCCTGCCTCGGCCCGTCCTTGCTTTCTCAGGAAGGCGGCTGGGGAGCAATAAAGCAGGCTGGAAACGTGTCAGCAAAGCTTTCAGCTAGGCCTGGGAGCGCAGGGAGGCAGGAGGGGAGGAGACAGGGATTTACAGCAGCCTCCAAGAACAGCCACCAGCAGCAAACGTGCTCTGGGTCTGAAGGGCAGGCACTGGGGGAGATTTCTCCCCTCCCGTGTCCAAATTCTACACTGATACCCTGTTTTCATCCATAAAGGGGAAAGTGAGGCAGGATAAAACACAGACCAGGGTTTGGCGAATTCAAAAAGAGCATTTCAACCATATGGACTCTCTGCTGGTCCCTCCTGACCCCACCACCTCCTCCTTCAGCTGCGACCCCCTCTGCGCTCAGCTTCCAGGCAAATCCCCGGCAGCTCCTAAAGGAGAAAGGAAAGATGCTCCTGATGAAGCCTCCAGCTGACCAGGCCCAGGAAGGTCCAGCTCCTTCCATCAAGGTCACAGAGCAGGGAAGGAAAGGAAGAGCCAAGGGGCCAGAGGGATCCCAGGAGAGGTGGGAGGTCACTCTCAGGTTCGAGATCTGAACAATCAGGTTTTAGCCCCCCATCCTCCCCCGACAAGCACGGGGCCAGGAAAACCTTGCACCGAGGATGGGGCTGTTTGCTGCAGATGGGGAGACCAAAGTAGGGAGGGGAAGGGACTGATTCAAGGTCACCCCAGAACCGGAGATCCCAGGGAGGAGAGGCGGAGGGAAGGGACGAGCATCCCTCCCATCGTCTCTCCGTACGCTGCAAAGCCAAGCAGCAAAGGGAAGGAGCCCTGGCTGCACACCCCACCATTGGGACCAAATAATGAGAAAAAACTATTCTGGGCCCCTACCTGCTGGTTCCCGAGGTCAGGGGTGCCTCTGTGCTGGGAGAAGGATTGTCCTCACCGAGTAGGTCCTTTGGGAAACATCCCACCCTGGGGAGGTATCCCACCCTTATGAGAAACCAAGGGCAAGACCTTCCCAGCATCCAAGAAGCATCCAAACTCTGCTGCAAAGCCTCAAGAAGAGCCTTTTGCTCCACACAGAAGCAGCATCGTGGCTCTGATCCTCACCTCTGCCCTGCTCTGAGGACCTTCCTGCAGCCTCCATCACACAAACCTCCCTTCCACAAGCCAAGGCCAGTCCAAGGTGCCTCCATCTTAAACCCACTCAGTGCTGGGGCTTGCTCCACCCTACTCACCCCCTCGGGCTCCACCAGGAAGGTTTTTGCCATCTGGGTTCATTAGGACTGTTCCCTCTCTCCCCTTCTTGAGAGCATCCCTGCTAATTAGCGCCAGGTTCTCACCGCCCTGAGGAGGTGACACCAGGTGACTCAGTCCCACCAGCAGAGCTGCATCCTGGTATGTTCTCTCCCTCACACCCATGCACAGGGAGGCACAAAATTCAGATGGGGTCAGCCTGAGCAGATGGGAGAAGTCTGGAGCTGGGGGGGTGAGGTGATGAGGGGGGGAAAAAGGACAAGGGGACCCACAAGAAGCTTTGCTGGAAACCCAGTTCCCAGCCCCGGCCCAGGATTGAGAGCATCTTGTGGGGTTGAGAGCATTCCCCTGCTGGAGGAGCTGGAGGTGCCCCTCACCACGTCCTTCCCGTGCAAACGCCCAGGCCCAACTTTAGCATCATGACACAGGAGCGGTTCACGTGGGCTGATGAATCAGAGCTGCCTCCGCTTCTGTCTTACACCTACCCAAGTGCCTTTCGCCGGCAAAAGCGCCCAGATGTTATAAATAGCCACCACCACCACCACCCCCCGACCCTCCCAGCTCCTAGAAAGGCAAGTAGAGGTGGGGCTACCCTAGCCACCGCCACCCATTCCACCCCAGGGGTGGGTGCATTTCCCACCACCCCCAACTCAGGCATTTTATGCCCCGTGGCAGATTGTGACGGTAAACTCACCTACTCTTTTTCATCAGGAGGTACCAAGAAACGTTTGGAAAGGGCAGCTTTGCTGATGGGTCACGAGACAGACACAACATGGGGAGGAGGGGAAGCCTTGGCACTTGGGTTTGTCACGAAGTGTATGAGCCCATTGATTCACCGAATTTGGTCTCCTTTCATCTCCCGTTTAGTATCATGCAAACACACGTCAGCTGCAATAGCGTGACACCGTGGCAAAGCCAGCCATCAGATGATTCCTTCAGGGCTCGGTTTGATTCACCAGAGGACCTTTTTCCAGTTAGAATCTCCTTAACTCACCCATTCCGCCTGAAGGTTAGTGGCTGGACCCAAAAAGCGGTCTGGGTTTATCCGAAAAGGCAGCAAAGGGGCAGCATCCAAATCCCTCTGCAGGCTCTGCTTTCCCTCCCCACTCGCCTTGTTGTAATTCATGAAGCTGCTGCCACGGTTGTAAACAACCAAGTCCCCGATGCAGCCCAGGGTGGGAGCCTTTCCTCCCAGGGAGATGGTTCAGCCTGGATGGATGTGCATCGGGCAGCATCTGATCTAGGGGAACATCTGATCCTCGTGACTCCGGCTCAGCTCTGGTATAACTCCCGAAGTCACTCCAGATTTAAACCAAACCCTTTTATCCCCGTTGACCTCAGCGCAGCCCTCTCCGATTGATCCCAGAGGGCAGCTCAGACCCACATTTTCTTTCCTTTCTGAGCAGCTCAACTGCAGCCCAACCACCGGCCAGGTTCCTTGACCTAGTCCCGACACCTCTAGAGAGACATTCGCAAGAAACCCGGCGCCCTGCCGAGAATAGCTCAGCTGCCGTGGCATTTCAGGGTGGGTTGGTTTTTTTTTCCCTCCCAAGACCAGAAATAGTTGCATCAGCTCCTGATGGATTCAAACCTCAGGTGCCTAAGACACAAGGCGCGATCCCAGAAGCAGAAGGGTTTCACCTTCTGGGTCCTTTACGAAAGAGCTGGGACTGTATTTCTCAGCCAGTTTAAGCCCCGCGGTCCCCAGAGTGATGCAAATCTGAACCTGGCCAAGATGCCGGGATAAAATCAGGCACTTTTGGGCACATCCAGAAAGGCAACAAACGCACAGAAAGGGAATATGGACTGCTCACACCTGAGCACTGAGAATTGTACAAAACCAGGACCACAAGCCCCATTTTTTTTCCCTGCCTCAGACCCAGCCATCCCCGCTCAGGGAGCAGCATCTGAATTAAAGGTGGGGAAAATAACCCCCTTCCCCAACACTTTGGGGGCTGGGAGGGAAATATTTGTTGCGGCCGAATGCTTTCTCCTCTCCCAATGTTATTGTCAAGGTCAACCTGGAAGCTGCGTTTCTATCCATCCTCGGAGGGGATGATTCCCCCCCCACCCAACCTGAGCCGGGTGGCCAGTGTCACCCCCCCAGTGGCTACCCCCAACCTCTCCAAGGCGCCAAGCCACTCACTGGTTCTAAATATGTGCCCCCCCAGCCCCAGCCTTTGATGCCACCACCCTCAGGGCCACACCTGATGCCTCCAGATTTAAGCGTCCCTCCCCATCAACCCCCAAAAAAGACACTTTCACCCCAAAAGGCCCTGACAGCAGCGGTGGAGAAGAGGATGGGGCGGTGGGGAAGCACAGCAGGCAGCACCCGGGGGAGGTGGGAAGACCCCCGGGAGATGCGGGGGGGGGGACACACGTAAAGAGCAGCCTTACCTCGGCGCGGCGATTCCCCGGCGGCTCCCGGTAGGGAGGTTGGTGGAGGTGGGGGGAAGGTGAAACCCCGCTCCCGGGAGCAATTCACCAGTTTTCCCAGGAAAACTGACCCGATCCCGGATCCCGGGCAGGAGACAGAGCGAATTCCCGGCACAAATTGACCAGGTTCCCCCCGCCCCCTTGCTGGCGGAGCCGGCGGGGGGAGGACGAGACCGGGAGGCGGCGGCGGCGACGACGACGACGGGGCTACCGGTGACTGCAGCGGCAACCAGCCACCGGGAAAACAGCAGCCACCTCCGCAGCCGGCGGCGGAGAAGCTGGAGAAGGTACCGGTGGTTGCGAACCTGGCGGCCGTTATTTCCTTACTTCCTCCGTCCTCCTCCTCCTCCTCCTCCTCCCTCCCCGCCTTTCCCCGCCACCGCTCGGCGGATGCGCGATGGGCTCGGCCCGGCCCCGCTCTCTCCCCCTTCGTCGGAGGGGTATGTGGAAGGAGGGGGGGTTATAACTCCGCTGGGCTTCGGGAATAACAAGAAAAAAAGAGAAAAGAGGGGAAAAAAAATAAATAAGAAGGGACACGCAGCCCCTGACGCAGGCTTGAGTCACCAAGGCTGCACGTCAAAGCTGGGGTGCCCGGTTGCCACCCCCTCAACTACTGCTCCGAGGGGGGCTCTTGCATTTAAATAATAATTGAATGGTAATAAACCCCTAAAAAACCCAGCGGTGGGTTCAGCTTTGCCCACCCTGGTGCTGTGGGGAAAGGCAAAACCCCCTTCATAATGCCCCCCACCCCAACCAAAAAAGAACAGAGGTGCTCTCTGCTGGGGCTCTGCCCCAGGGAAAGGGAGTGTTTGGAGGGAATTTAGTCCCCCCCCCCATTTCCTCCTAGGATGACTTGATATATCAGAGGAGTTGCTTTGGCTCAGACCACCCAGAGCCAGAAGGAGGCAAAAGTGGCAGCCGGGACCCAAAATTTAGCTCCCTGGAACTGGGGTGCAAACCTGGAGCCTGGCCTTGGAGGGGAGCAATGCTCGAGGCTGACCCAGTGACACTCGAGGACCCCAGACCCAGCACTGGGCTCAGAGGACACATCTCCAGCCACACCAGTTCTCTCTCATACCTAAAGCCAAGCCCAGGAGCAGCAGGGGCTGAAAGCAGCTTTGGAGACAAGATATTTACATTTATTAGCCAACTTTTTGCGCTGATGGGGAAATCCTGCAGGCAAAAGCATCCCCACCCTACCAGGACACTGCGGGACATAGAGGCACCAGAAGGCAGAAATACATGTGCACAAACAACTCTTTTAGGGCAAATAAGCCCCAAATCCAGCCGCTTAGACAGGCTTCATTTACCAGAGCCACTTGGGCTGCTTTGATGCAGTAGCTGTGGGGTGGCCAGGAAGAGGCCAGGCACATGTGGAGAGATCAGCCCTTCCTTTCCCTTTCCCTTTCCCTTTCCCTTTTTCCCTTTCCCTTTCCCCCCAGAACCCTGCCCTCAGAAAACTTCTAATTGGGTTAATGAGGAAAGCCAGTGGGCATTTAGGTTGGTTAATTCAGAGGGGGCAAGGGAGGGGAGGAAGAGTTTTCAAAGGAGTTCATTGCTGGTTCAGCACCTGATGGAAATCATTAAAACCTCTGGGTCCTGAAAACCCAAATGTAGCCCATCCAACCGTCAGCAGTGCAGCCCAAACCTATTTCTCCAACTGGTGTGTTATACTGGGGATACTGGTACCAGTGTCTAGCTCCTGAGCCTGTGAGAAACTCTGCCAGGAGGAAAAACATATCTGGAAGAGACAAACCTCAGAGGATTCAGACCTCCAGCCCCAAACCACGCTCCCTCCAGCTCCCGTTTATGCACAATTTCTGGCCTTTGGACCCGTTCCCCTTTCCAGCCTATTAGGCACAAAATTGATCAATTCTCCCAGGTAGTTGGGAGCTCTGCCAGTGCCTGCACCGAGCTCCAGCGCCTGAGAACGATGGTCATAACTCTCCCTCCTTTTCCTCTGGGAGAAATGAGGCCACGCTCCGTTAAATCCTCTTGTTTTCCCCATCCCGGGCAGGGGTAAGGCAGCTCGACCCGGGACGTGGAGGGGGAAGAGGCACATTGTGCCTGTGATTTATTCCCCAGCCTCTGCTCAGCTCATTGCGGTGTCTCCACTCCTCTCCCAGGGGCTGATGGACCTCGGGCAGGGGCGAGGAAGGGGTTGGGGCTGACGCAAACCAGGCTGGAAAAGATGGGGTGGGGATCAAATCCTGCCGAGGGGCTCCCCCCTGGTTTGTGGTCAGCCTTCCTGACCCCTCCAAAAACTCCATGCTTTCTGCCTTTTAAAGGTGGCATCTTGTCCCAGCCCTCTCCTGGTTGAAGGACAGGAGAAGCAAACGAGGAGGGGATGCCCAGGCTGGGATGGGAAGGGGAGACTCGGAGCCATCGCAGCCAGAATGTCAATGAGGGTCCCCTTCTCCTTGTCCTCCAGGACAAGGTCCTCCTTGTCTCTCCCCTTCCCGTGGTGGGTATTAATGAGCAGGGAGTGAGAAATCTGCCCCACAGCGTGTCACCTCCGCGCCTCCATGGGGACCGAGAGCCCCCTGTGAGGACAATCCCTGCTCTGCTCTCACGATACTCAGATGCGGTCTGGGACAAAGCCATGGGGAAGAGGGGCCAGGAGACATCACGGGGTGTGGAGGAACTTCTCCCTCCATCAAATTCAACCCCCATGCTGGGTTGGTGTGAGACAGACTGTCCCCCGGCACTAAGGTGACGGCCACCCCCATGGTGAAGCATCATGGGTCTTGTCACACCCACTGGGAAGGGCTCATGGAGAAGAGACAGGCCCTGCTTTTGTCTGTAGGCACGAGAAAAGCTTCCTAATTTTTCAAGTTGGAGCGGTTTGGGGCATCCCCTGCTCTGTCTCCGTGGGGAGACGGGCAATAGCCCGAGGAAGGGGAGCTGCAGAGCCCACGGGCTGCAAATGCCACCAGCATAAAGCTCTCCGAGATTAAACAAAAGAAGATCGGGTGACCTTATTAAGGGGGTCTTAAGCAAAGGGAAACCAAGCAACTTTATTAAGAGGGGCTGAACCAGCCGTTCAGCTCCCCAAGCTCCTACACATCGCAGCGGGGAACAGGCATGAGCCAGGGAAAGGGCAGTTTCTGGGTCATGGGTGCCTCAGTGACAACTTGAGGTGCCATAAATCCTCCCCTGAGGATTTAAAGATCATCCTTCAGCTGGCCATGCATTGCCGAGGCGTGTTGCTGGTGGGTAAACTGAGGCACAGAAAGATTCCCCAGCTTTCTGACGAGGCTTGATCTGGGCTCTGCTGTGAATGTGCATGACCAGAACTGAAAATTCAGTTTATTGCCCAGACTCTTACGCCACAGACAGTGCCTGTGACCAGTGCAGAAGATGCCACAGTGCAGAAGATGCTTCACAAGAAGCTCTTGGCTACGGCTGCCTTGGGCTGAGGCTGATGCAGAGACTCGAGAGGAAAAAAAAAGACAAAAACCAAAACAACCCCCAAACCTCAAAACCCAACCCCTGACACTCCAAAGCCAGAGAAACCCGGTACTTTTCCGACACCAGCCTGAGCAGCAGGAACAGGCTGGATTAAAGCAGAGCATGAGTAATGGCTCTCCTGGAAGAGCAGTGCCCTGGAGAGCTGGCGAAGGGCTGATGCCGCGGTCGAAGACAGACGCATTTCCATAAACGCTGGAGAAGCAGCAGCCTATAAATAACCGCCCGAATTTACCGCTGCTCTCATGTGACCCTGATCCCCTCATTTTCGGCTGCCATCTGTCGCCATGGAAATGGCATCACGGGGCCACCAAGCATTCATTCATAGGAACTGGTCCAGGGGAGGGGGGAGCCCAGTGCGGGGGAGGGCATTGCCGAGGCTTTTTAAAGGCTGAAAAGTTGCGATTCGGGGAGGAAAATTCCAGTGGAGCGGTTTAGAGGATGGAGCGGGGCGAGGATGGAGCGGTCGGTCCTTCCCAGGAGGGATGCGGCAGAGCCTGCGTTTCCAAACGCGCCGCAGCCCAGCAGAGCTATGGGAAGGGAGGGACAGACGGACAAGCTCGGAGGGACACAGAGCAGGGACCGATGGACAGACACCTGCAGGGAGCACGGGGATGAATGAATCCCTCCCAGCTGGGTTGGAGGGTGCTGCCAGCACAGGGAGAGGCATTTACCACCCCATCTCACCTCCACCACCAGCTCCTCCTTGCCACGGCGACCACCCTTGTGCCTTAGGGAGGAGGTGGCTGCTTTAATACCCTCCCTTATTGCCTCCTCCACTGGTGAAACAGCTCCTAAACCCAGCTTTCCCCACACACACACCCCAGCAAAGCAGGGTGCGAACAGGGAGGGCTTAGCAGGACAGCGAACGTGGGGCTGCTGGTACGCGCAGAAGATGATTTTCCACCTAAGCTGTCAAGCCGACCTACATTCAAGTGATAATAATCGAAGGGGATAATGTCCTCCAGTTCCTAAATATGTATTTCCCTGCAAAGCCAGGGCCTGTCATGGCTCATTCCAGGCCGGGAGCCGCTAACGCAGAGGGAAAGGAGCAGAGCCTGGGAAAGGGGAATCCGGCCTGACTTAGGGCAGAGGAATTCCTGGCTCTTACGCAGTGTTTCTCCACCCCAGCATCCCAGCTGGCCGTGCCAGGCTGCTCCCCCCAGATGCTGTAGCATGAAGGGATGTGCCCAAGGCTACAGTTGAGACGGTGGCAGAGCCAGGACATTCCCCTGTGGAAGGTCCTTTTGGGATTTCATAGAATCCTAAAATCGTTCAGACTGGAAAACCCTTGGGATCAAGTCCAACCATCAGCCCCACTCAACAAAGGTCTCCCCTACACCAGATCCCCCAACACCACATCCCATCCACTCTGAAACACAGTCAGGGATGGGGACTCCACCACCTCCCTGGCCAGCCCAGTCCAGGCTCTGACCACTCTTGCTGGGAAGAATTCTTGCCTCATGGCCAGCCTAACCCTACCCTGCTGCAGCTTCCAGCCATTCCCTCTCCCTCTATCACTCATTCCCTGTGAGAAGAGACCAGCACCAACCTCTCTGCAATGTCCTTTCAAGCAGTTGTAGAGAGCAATGAGATCTCTCCTCAGCCTCCTCTTCCCTAAACTAAACACTCCCAGCTCCTTCAGGAGATTGATGCCCCAGGCCCTTCCCCAGCTCCGTGTCCCTCCTCTGCACTCACTCCAGCCCCTCCAGGTCTCTCTTGTGTTGAGGTGCCCAGAACTGGACACCAGACTCAAGGGGTGGCCTCAGCAGTGCTGAGCACAGGGGGACAATCACCTCCCTACTTCTGCTGGTCACAACATTTCTGATACAAGCCAGGATGCCCTTGGCCTTCTTGGCCACCTGGGCACACTGCTGGCACATGTTCAGCCACTGGTCAACCAGGTCCTTTTCTGTCAGGCAGCTCCAGCCACGCTTCCCCCAGCCTGTAGCCATCCATGGGGTTGGTAAAAACAACAATTTGTTTGCCCAAATCCAAATCCCTTTCACATTTTCCCTGCCCATCCCAGAGATGCCCCATCCTCATTATCATGAGGGGGAAGAGGGACACTTTGGGCTGGTGACCATCCAGCCTGCACAGATGTGGTGGCACTTCCAAGGGCTCCCAAACCTCGTGGGTCACCCAAGAGCAGGGTTACAACCCCCCAGGGTAGCATCTCCCCAGGAAAGGGGCAAATGCCAGACAGCTCCAGCTGGAAACATCAAGAACAACAGAGAAAATGACCTTTAAAAGAGAAACATCTACCATCTATTGGTAATCTTAATGAACAGCTCTGTGTACTCACCTGTTGGCTTTTTCCCCTCCAGGGCTGCAAGGAGCAGGGACCAGCTATTTTTGGCCTGGAGATCATACTGACAAAACCCAAAAGGGTGGTTGGGAGGAGGCAAGAAGATATGTCAGAGCTCCAGAAGAAAACCACACTGCTTCATCCAGCCCCCGGGGGGACAGGCATGCAGGGAATAAAGGGAACTCTGCACAATGGAAGGAGAAATAATAAACCCCAGCCCAGGCGGAGGAATGAGAACCATGTCCCCATCGCCCCTGGGCGAGGGTTCCTAGCAGCGGGACAACACGCTTTTATAAAGAGCTGCTGCTCCTGAGGTTCTGGTCTTAATTCTCTTCACATGCCGAGCTGCCGTCGGACCAGATGCGGCCCCGGCTGCCTTGTGCAACGGGGGCAAACTGGTGGGATGGGTGGCACCACCGCCAGCTCCGGCTGCTGGAGCGGAGCAGCCTCCCCTCCTTTTCCAGGTGGGTTTTGGTGGCCTGGATGAGTCTCTTTGGAGGGGCTTTGAGTGATCCAAGATGGATTTTTGAAGGCTTTCGCCTGTCAGTTGGCTGAAAGGGCTTTCCCCCTGCCCTGGTCCTGCCTCTCGCTGCCTGCACTCCCCGGCTGAGCCACCTCCATCTCCCTGGGGGGGGGGTTGCAGTGGGATAGACTCCCAAAAAAGTCCTTCATCACAGCCAGGTCTAGCCCTCCCTGCCCAGCAAATGCCTGAACTGGGGATGTGGGACAATCTCAGTGCCTGGACCCTCTCTGGGGAGCCACAGGGTCCTTGGACATTTTGTCCTTGGGAATGAAAACAAAACCCTTTCAAAGGGCTGCTCAGCTTCAGATCTCCTCTCACAGCCACTGCCGACTGTGCCGTTTCTTCCTGGAGGAATAAAGAGAGATCTCAGCCTGCCTTTGGACCAGCTCCTTTGAAAGGGGATGCGTGTCCCCTTTCTGAGTCCCAAGGGGAGGACACATCCCGAGAGGAAGGGATTTGTCTGATATCTGTGCCTGAACCAGCACAGGGCTTGTTCCTCTGACAACCCTCCTGACCATGCAACCTGCCAGGGCTCTGAGTGCCAAAACCAGAGGATTTTCACTCCAGCCTGCATCCCCTGGGGAGAAAAAGCATGCCCTGGGTTCTTGAGCCACCCTCATCATCCCTCATTGAAGCTCCTGCCCTCCCCTGGGGACATAACCCCCAGTGACTTGGCACCTGGCATTGTTCTCTTCCCAGTTAAGGAGCAGCAGCCAAATGCCATCCAGCTGGTCCCCACCAGTAGCTGCTTTCAACAGAAGTCACCCAAAAACCTCCCCGGGGCCTTGCAGCCGCAGCCCCAGCTGGCAAGGAGCAGATGGGAGGGAGCCAGTTGGCCACCCATGGTCCCCTGCTACCAGCCAGCCCTCCTCGCCGTCCCCAGCCTGGCAACACAGCTCCTGGGTGGTGGCAAAGACCAGGGAACCACTGGGATAATGGGATGGAGAAAACAAAGGTGCTGGATTCAGCTGGGGGGAGGCTTCGCACTGGAGCCCACGGCTCCTGCAGGACTCGGTGTGTGGAGCCCGTCGGCTCCTATTTCACCAGCTACCATGTGATTTTTGCCCTGGGTATATTTTAAGCCCTGCCTTTGACGTCACACCTTCTTCCCCAGGATGCTGCTTTCTTTACGTTTCCAGGCAAAACAGTCCCCAGATCTCCCCTTCTGCTTCCCCACCTCGTCCTCCAACAGGCACTGAGCACCCCCCCCATCCAAATTTTCCCCCATCCATCCCCAGCGCTATCACCTCCCCACAGCCAGGTCAGCCCCCAGCAGCGGAATGGGGCTGAGGAAGGTGATATTTAATAATCCTCTGTGGCAGGAACAAGGAAAAGGTGGAAAAGCCACAGGTTTTGAGAGGTGCCTGGCTCACCCAGCAGTTGGACATGGGGCAGGACTGGTCCATCAGCCCCAAAGGGTGGAGGCAGGAAGCAAGACATCAGGAAACGGAGCCACCCGGGGTGGTGGGTTCACCCCACTCCCTCCCTCCTTTCGGAGCTGGGGGCGAGTGAAAAATCCTTTCCCTGCCCCAACCTCGCCCCCCCCCCCAACAGAGCCCCAGCAGGCTCTGCAGCAAAGTGGGAGCCAGACCCTGTTTCCCATCCTCTCCATTCCCAGCTGCTCTCCTGGATCCATCTCAGCCCTTTCTGCATCCTGCCCCAGATCAGGAGCAAGCCTCCACAGCTAATCCCTGCCCTGCCAGGCCTCAACATCCTCCCTCTCCCTCCCCCAAGGAGCAGGATAGGGCCGTTTGGGGAGAAGGACGCAGGCAGGGACACAGAGGAAGCTCTCGTTCCAGTGGCTGGGGAAGGTTTTGCAGCACTGCAGCACAAACACACCCCCGGCTCTTCCCTCGCACGTCTCGTCCCAGAAACAGCCGCTCTGTCCCCGGAGATCTTCCACCTGAGCCTGGCTTCACCTCCCATCGAGCTGGTGGGGCTGCCCCACCACCTGGTGGAGAGCAGCAGAGGGCAAAGATCCGACCTTTTTCATCCCTCCTCCCGGGAATTTGTACCCGCTGCTCCGTCTCTGCACATCCCGCTGGACCTTGGTGCCAACACCAGGCACACGGTGTTGTCCTTCCTCAGAGGTCCCCGAAGTCAGGCTGCTCCTGGAGATGCTGTGGAGATACCCACTGCCCCCTCACACGGCAGAACCCCACCACACTTTGACATCTTTTGAAGACCCCTGGCCTGAAAGAAACCCAAAATACCCAGCTGAGGGAGGTGTTACCTTACCCCGGACCCTGGGGTAAGAGCTGGGTTTTGCTCTCTAATCCCTTGGCCACCACCCAAGCTGTGCATTTCCACAGGTTCTCCTCCATCTCACCTGATGGTGGGACGTGTCTCCCGCTGTGGTTCAACCCCCATGAGAACCGTATCACTGGAGGGGCCAAACTTGGGAGGTCTCAGGGCTGGGAGAGGTCACTCAGAGGACTAAAGCAGCTGATAAAAGAGAAAAAAAGAACAGAGCGGGGAGAAAAAAAAGAGAAGAAAAGCTCCCATCCCAGCAGTTCAGCTGGAAACGATCATCTGCATGAAGACAAGCAAGTTGGGAAGAGCTGCCTTCCCCTCCCTCATGCCCCCCAACCCTCCAGGCTCCCCCACACAAGGGGGTTTCACTGCGCTTTGAGGACAGAGCAAGCCCCAAGGTATGTGAAACGCTGCTGGAGAGAAGAAGAGCCTGGATGAGAGAAGAGCCTGGATGCCATCCCTCACCCTCCCCGCTGAGCTCCCATCCTGCCACCGAGAGAGTCGCCTGCGGGGCTGCCTCCGTGAGGAGAAGCCACTGATGCTCAGCTCCCTCCGGAGCCCTCTCCCATCAGGAAGAGCCCAGCCATCCCTCTATAGCTGGCACGAACGAAGGCATCCCCCCCTGCCCTGTCTCCATCAGCCTCCCGGGGTTGATTCTTCTTCTTTTCTCCCATCCAACAGCACAGAGCCAGCTCAGCTGCAATGGAGCCAGGAGGAGGAATCGGGCAGCTCGGAAGAGATTGGAGGAGAGTTTCTGCCTGGGAAGCATCTCCTGGGCTGAGCTGTGAAGGTCCAACCTGGCCACGCTTGCCCTGTCATGCCCACCCCAGGGATGCAGGGCTCATCCTGCACCCAGGCAGGCTTTGCTGAGGTTTTACAAGGTGCTGGGAGAGGGGGGGGGGTATTTTTTTTGCCTCCCCAAGTCTCCTGACCTGGACTGGGGTGCCAGCGGGAGGTGGCTCTGCCCAGGGCAGATGTGCTGGCCATGCAGTGTGATGGGTGGTACCCAGATGCTGGCCGCGATTTGGGGTCTGGCTTTGTACCCATTCAGTCCTCCTGGGTTTCTGGTTTCTCCTCCTCATCCCCAGCACTCAGAGCTTTCTGTGCTGGCTGTGAAGCTGGGCTTCGTTCCCCTCCCACCCTCCCATCCCTG
>VZTM01013925.1:118411-131541 GCA_013400555.1 Jacana jacana | reverse complement strand
CACACACACACACACACACACACACACACACACTCCCCCCTCCAGTCCTCCAGCATCCCCATGGCTGTCAGAACCCGGAGCTGCTGCCAATACAGCAGCACTCTCCCATTGTCTGGGTCAGGCTTTAACTGCTGCCACCCGAGAGAGAAGCTTTGGACACCCAACAAAACTGGCAACGCCAACGAGANCCCTCCCATCCCTGTCCCTAAGGCTCTGACACCGCTTGGAGTCAAGAGAACCTGGAGACAGCACTGAGATCAAGCGACGCTTGATGGNACCCCCCCGAGGAGGAGGAGGAGGAGAGACAAACAAGCAGAGAAATCAACCCCCTCACAAATAAAAACCCAACAATGTGTCTTTTTTTCCTTTTTTTTTTTCTTTTTTGGAGGCCAGGATAAAGCCCTTCGTCTGTCCCCGCTGCAGGGCTCGACCTCAGCTGAATGACACGGCCACTGCTGCTGAGAAAGGGACCGCAGAGGAATGTGGCCTCTCCGGCCAGCTATAGGGGGGTGTCAGGGATGGGGAGGGGACTGACACACACGGGGGATGTTTGTGGTTGGGAAGGAGGGTTCCAGAAGCCCCATGTGGCCTTTCAAGCCACAGCCCCACCAGCGAGGAGCACTTGTGGCTCCATTTGGGTTGCACCATGTGGGAATTTAACCCCCAGAGCAGATCTGGGGGGGACGAGTGACATTGAAAGCCAAGGGGAGAGTTGAGGGGGGGGGAGGGCACACAAGGAGCCTGGATGAAATAGCAGCCATTCAACCAGGCTGATTTTACAGATGTTTTAACTTTCCCCTTCTCTCTGTTACCTCAAATTGACAGGCAGCCCCATCTGAGAAGATCCTCAAAGCTGGAGCCATGGCACAGTCCCTGAAGCTGGGGATGGGGAAGATCAATGGGCCCAGGAGGTCCCGACCCCCGTTGTGCCTCAGTTTCTCCACACATGAAGATGTTTCCTCACCAAAACACCTGAGCTCAGCAGATGAAGTGTTCAAAGCCAGGTTGGAGAAGGCTTGGAGCAATCTGATCTGGTGGGAGGTGTCCCTGCCCAGGGCAGGGGGTGGCACTGGGGGTGGCTTTAAGGTCCCTTCCCACCCAAACCACTCTATGAGGCTCTGGGTTTGCACCGTGCACCTCCATTAAGGGTGGAAATCAGGGCTGGGGGTACAAGGGAAGGTGGGCGTCCTTCTTTTGGGGAAGAGTTGGGAGATCCTGAGGGGGATAAGTCAGCAAAACCCAAGAATAAGAGGAGTCGGGAGAGAGGATGAGGAAAGGGAAGAGCGAGGAGGCGGCGGTGGCGGGGAGACAGACTGCACCGACCATCTGCTGCCGGTGCTTTTAATTGCTTGGGCTCATTTCAGCTGCTTCAGCTCTGCTGCAAGAGCTGCCAGCGACGCGAGCCGGTCCCCAGCACCAGCCTGGCCCACAGGGGACACTCGGGGACGATTGGGCAGGATGAGACCCAGCCCATGTGTGAAGAGGGGGGAAAAAAAGAGCTGGGTTTTGCAGGGCTGAGCTGGGAAAAGCGGCTTCTGTGCCAAGGATGAGACCAGGCAGGGCTCCATCGCCAAACCACCCACAGGGGCCAGGGATCTCCTGGAACCAGCTCTGGCAGAGACAGGCTGGAGCAGGGTGGGGGGAAAGTTGCTTGGAGGAGCCAGGAACGCTTTACCCAAGCGGGGAGATGCCCCAACCCCTCGCAGCTTTTTAAAGATGCCTCGATTCAGGCACTCGAGCTTGAGAAGGGGATGTGCACCTGGGGCTGCTGAGCTCTGCTCCTGACTATAATTATCCCCCCCCACCCTTCTCCCCCAGCAAGCTCCTTCTGTACCATCTGCACCTCCTGACACCTCCCTCGCTCTTCCCATCACCGCCCTTCTGCCTGTCCCGTCCCCCCCCGCCACCGCCACACACAAAGCCCTGCACCCCAGGGGCCGCCCTTCCCTGCAGGGTTCCTTTCTTCACACCCCCAAATCACCTATACCAGCCTGATGCCAACCACCAGGAACCAAAAACTCTCCAGCTGTAAATTAGGGCATCCCCTGCCCTCCTCTGCATGGGATCTCCTCTCACCAGACCAGGAGCCCCCACCAAGGGACCAGCATCATGCTGGTGGCCAAGGCTACTAGCCCCTACCATGCTGCACCCCACTCTGGGTGGCTTTGAAGGGTCCCCACCATCACAAGGGCTGTAGCCCAGGAGATCCTTGTCTCAGCCCTACCTTAACACCAAGAATAACAACAAGCCACTGTGCTCCCCATCACCCTTTTACCCCACCCCCACCCCCAGTTTAGGAGGTCAGGGTGGGAGGGAGAAAGAAAACCCCAGCTGCTAATTATCCCCTCATCGCATATGCAAAAAGCCAGCTGCCCATTGGCTGCACTGCATAAATCCACTCACATGACAGAGCATCCACTCTCCCATTGGCTCAGTGGCCGGCAGTGATTTACCAACTGGGCATCACCTGCCCTTTGGGGAGGAGGGGAGGGTCCTGAAAGGCCCCAAATCCCCCCCCCGGGCTGGGCTGGGCTGGATCTGTCCTTCCCCACATCCCTGGATCTCATTAACCAGGGCCCATTAATTGTTTGCACACAGCAGGGATAACCCCAGGAGGAAAAGGAGATGGGGGGACACGATTCTGACCACGACCCACCCATCTCCATACAGGAAAACCAGCAGGAGCCACAAATCCTGGCACCGTGGAGTTTTGCAGGGGGTCCCCATGGTAGATCCGAGTGTCTCCGTACTGGGAGCACTGGGAATGCTGAGTTTGCCATGTTGTCTCATCACAGGGATCACCTGCATCCTGCAGAACTGCTGGGGTTTGGGATTCAGGGGGGAAGAGCAGCACATTGCCCCACATCGGAGAGGGCAGGGGGGATTGGGACAGGGAGCAGGGGTGGGGGGTTGTCTCATGCTCAGTTCCTGAGCCACTTGGCAACCCCAGTGGGTGAAATCATCCCAGTAAAGCTAAAAACTGGGAAGGGACCTGGGGGCATCGGTGGAGGTGAGATGCTGAGGGCAGCGGAGGGGGATTCAGGAGCTGGATCCCTGTCCTGTGCCTGGGGGGAGAAGCCAGCAGGTCCCTCTTAGGCTCTGGGCCCAGAGAGCTCCTTTCCAAAGACCTGCCCCAAAGGGATAATCCAGGCAAAATTAGGAAGATCCCAAAGGGATCGCTCACCAAGGAGCTTAATACAATCAGCTTAGAGCACCACCGAGAAAAAGCCACGGCCAGAAGAAGTCACATCCTTAATCTCGGAGCAAATCCCACTTTCCCTGCCCCGTCCATCCCCTTGGAACTTCACCCTCCTTATTCCAGCATCTCAGGAGGGTTTCCCCACGGGGAGCAGGGTCTGGCTGGAGACACCCATCCTCAAACCAGCAGAGAAAGGCAAAAGAGAGCCCATGGGAGATGCTTTGTGACCCTGAGATGGGGAATTTTACAAGTTAGGGGGCAGCTGGCATGTGTGGGGCTGGGAGAAGAGGCTGATATTCAAGGGGAGCCACCACCACTGGGATAAACCCTAAGGGTCAGGAGTTTGAGGATTAAAAGGGAGGGAAGGGGAGAGGGTTGGAAAGGGGTGTCTTCAGCTGCAGCTGTACAGCAAACACAGGGGTCCCCTCCCCAAGAGGAGCAGGGATCCTACTCCTGATTTAGCCCAGGACCAGCTGGGAGTGGATCCCATGAGCTGGGAGAACAAGCCAGAATCCTCTTCCCATCTCATTCCACCAGGTACTTGCCTTTCCCAATTACTCAATTAGCGAGAGCAAAGGCAATGACAGAACGGAGGCATATAATCACAGCGAGTGCCGGGATTCCAGGTGGGAAACGGAGGAGCCAGACGATGCCGGGAGGGAACTCACTCACCCACACCCCCAAAAAGTGGGGGGGACGGGGACAACGCAGCAGCCTTGCACATGTATGTGCACTAACAGCCCCTATGGGCATGTTAACAGCTTGGCAGAAGGATGAATTACGGAGCTGGGCAGCAATGTGTTAATTATATTAACGCACACAGGTCCTCTGCCCCCTTTTCTTCCTTCTTCAGTTGAGGGCTCGGGTTTGTGGCATTTTTCTGCCTTATAATGGCCCAGAGGGAGGCTTTAATGGCTGGGTGGAAGGACAAATTGCAGGGCCAGGCAGCTGGTAGCAGTTTAGGGATGCAATGTGTTAATTACCTTAAAGGCACTAAATAATTTCACTGCATTGATGAGGGGGGAGGTGGCGGAGAGATGCTCCAGGAGGCTGGGGCATGGCCAAGGTGCTGGAGGAAAGGGGGTACCCGCAGCCAAAGGTGCCCAAGCACCTTATTCCCATCAGCTCCTTTGGAAAAAGCAAGTTTTTTAAAGTGTAAAAACCTGTTCTAGAGATGTTTAGAGCCTGAGAGGGCTGACCTGCTGGAGAGCAGATCTGAGGAAAAAGACCTTAGAGTCCTGGTGGCCAAGAAGGCCAATGGCATCCTGGGGGGCATCAGGAAGAGCATGGCCAGCAGGGCGAGGGAGGTCATCCTCCTCCTCTGCTCTGCCCTGGGGAAGGCCTGTCCGGAGCACTGGGACCAGTTCTAGGCTCCCCAGTTCCAGAAGGAGAGGGAACTGCTGGGGAGGGGACAGCAGAAGGCCACCAAGATGATGAGGGGCCTGGAGCATCTCTCCTACAAGGAAAAGCTGAGGGACTTAGGGCTTTCTAGTCTGGAGAAGAAAAGGCTGAGAGGGGATCTGATCAACACCTAGAAATACTTCAAGGGTGGGTGTCAGGAGGATAGGACCAGGCTTTTTCCAGTGGTGCCCAGTGACAGGAGAAGAGGGAATGGGCACAAACTGGAACATAAGAAATTCCATCTCTAAGTGAGGAGAAATTTCTTCACTTTGAGGGTGGCAGAGTCCTGGCAGAGGCTGCCCAGAGAGGTGGTGGAGTCTCTGGAGAGGTTCAAACCCTGCCTGGACACGTTCCAGTGGGACCTGCTCTGGGTGACCCTGCTCTGGTAGTGGGGTTGGACTAGGTGATCTCCAGAGGTCCCTTCCAACCCCAGCTCATTCTGTGGGAGTCTGTGATTCTGAGGGACGCCGGGCTGTCCCAGCAAGGTGCCCTCAGCGGGTTGCACGAGGGGAGGGACAGTGGGGAAATGCTCTGTCCTTGCAGGGACTAAATCACCCACAATTGAGAATCAGCCCTCTCCTCTCTTCCTCTGGGGAAAAAATTCAGCTCCACACCCCGACCCTCACCCGGGCTCCACCAGGGCCACCCCTCTCTGGGGTCCCCGTTGTCACTAGATGGCAGTGGAGCATCTCCATGAGTGTCTGGGGCAGCCCAGAGCTTTGGGAGACACCCCCCCCAACACCCACGACCCTCTCCTATCCCCTCCAGAGTGATGCCCTATGTCACCCTCCCCCTGTGCTGCTCCAGAGGGATCCCCGAGTGGATCCCAGCAAACCCAAGCTGCTGGACATCGGCGTTGCCCTGGATACAGCCCGTTTGCTGGCGGAGATTTTATTTGGGTGAAAAAAAATGAGGATCTTGGCTGCTTAAAACCAGGATTTCTTCCACACCGGGCTCGGTTCCAGACTCACGTGGGCTGCCCACGTTTCTGCCCGACAGATCCCAGCCCTGAGCAGGATGCAGATCCCAAATTCCCTTCTTTCTCCTGGTGCCACAAATAAAACCCCCAACCCTTGCACAGACCCCAGACGGCCCCCCATGTTGGGGACAGGGCCACGTGCAAGGACCCTGTGTTATAAACAGGGGACAAGTCGAGGCCTGGGGCTGCCGTCCCCAACCCTGGGCTACACCCCTTTGGACCCTTAAAACAGGAATGATTAAAGGATTGGGAATAAAAAAGCCAGAATTGCCCAGCTCCTCTGGTCCACACTGTGTACAGAGCATCGAGATGCAGGGCTGGCGTGACATGGGACATCCCCTCCAAACCCAGCAAAACCAGTATCCCACCACCTCCTTCATCTGGCAAAATCCACAGCACCTGTTAACCTGCCCCATATGAGCTCCCAGACCAGTTTGGGAGAGAGATTTTAGGGTTTCTAGCTCCTTTTTTGGGCCACCTGAGGGAAGGTGACGAGGGACAGGAAAAGCAGACAGAGCTTTACAACCCCAGACCCAAACCTCACCGGAGATGGGTGGGATCCATGAGTCCCTGGGACTTCAGTGACCACGGGAAAAGCCTAAAAAAAACCCAATAAAATAAAATAAAAAGGATGATATTAAATCAGGATGAACACTCAGTTGTTCAGTGGGTGCTTTGGTGGGTGCAGGTGTGCCTGGCAGCTTTGAACCCCGCAGAAATCCAGGGCAGTACAGTCCAGCCGCGGTGCCAGGGAACGGCACTAAGACCTTGTCCATCCTCCTGGGGACGAGGGATTTCTTTCTTCAGGAGGAAGACAGAGGGAAAGCAGCAAGACCTGCTCATTCTCAGCTGCGTTTCCACCGTCCCCCCCCGGGACCCCCATTCCCTGACATCGGGGCATCAGGTTTCCAGGGCTGAGGATCAGCCTCTTATCACCGGGGTCTGCAGGAAATTGGGGCTGATGGGGGGTCCCTGGGAGCCAGAATGGGGTTTGGAGGCTGATGCCTTCAGCTCAGCAGTTACCGGGACAAGCCTAAAAAAAAGGTCCCTTGGGGGCACCAGCTCAATGGGGTGGGTAAAACAGGTGGGGGTGCAGTGAGGGGGGGCATTCGGGATTATCCCTGGGAATTTCTCATGTGGGGAGGGCGCAGCGCTCGCCCTCCTGCCTTTTTGGCATCTCCACACAGGTCCTAGGGTGGGTATGTGAAATAGGGGATGGGGGGGAGGAAAGTGAGTGCTTCCAATCAGGATGGCAAGGAGCCCCCCTCCTCCTCTTCCTCCCCTCTTCCTCCTCCTCTTCTTCTACAGGGGAGGAAAGATGTTTGCTCCGAGCCTCCAAGAAAAGAAACCCCAAGGGCTCGACCCCGTGGCCTGTTACCCCTCAACCTCTCACCTAAACCAAGCAGTAAACAGGAGGCAGGAGCGATTGAGGAACCCCTCCACCTGCTGCCCATCACCCTGCCTCAGGCCAGCTGATGACGGTGACTGACAGGAGGTCAGAATGGGGCTGAGCCTCTCTGCTGGGGTCTTCTCTGCTCTCCCAGCCCCTCAGAGGAGAGTTTCCCCATGCTGGAGCTCTCTGCTCCCTATTTATTAAAACAACAAACAGGGGCTCTGCCTCCCAGTGCCCTCACACATTCCTGCGAGGGCCGGTAGCAGATGCCTTGGAAATAAAGCCTTATCCCAAATCCAGCTGCTCCGTGCCCTACTGAGCTACCCCATGGAATGGAGGGGTCCCCATGGGAAGGGGGGTTGTGGCAGCATGTTGGGTCCCACCGAGGCAGAGGTGTCCCAGCAAGAAGCCAAGGAGCACTGGGATGACGGATCTCATGGTGATGCACGACTCCTGCACCTGATTCCTGTAGAAATGCCTTGGGTTTTTTCCTACAGCAAATGCTTTTTTCTGCCTCTTTTCTACCCAGGGGAGGGTGTTTCTGCTGCCCTTTGGTCCCTCTGGGGGCTGGACGTAGCCCCTGGCTCCAGGCTGGGATACACCACTGCCTTGAGCAGCTGGTAAAAGGCTGCTGCTCTCTTGCCCAGAGGAGGTTTTAGTGGGCAAAAGTCGGGGAGGAATTAATCCTCCATGCACAGGCACAGGGAATCAGCTGGGCCAGGAGAGATGGCCCTGCTGGAATCAATGAAAGGATGGATTTCAGCCCGCAAGACATTGCAGCCTCCATAGGGTCAGTGCGTCCCACGCTGCCGGGCTCTGGCCTCCTCGGAATGAAACAAGTTAATGAAATTACTGCAAGTTGGAGGAAGAGAGAGGAGGCTCTGTGCCTTCCTCCATGGCAAAGCATTCCCACCTTCAGCTCACCAATATCACCTCTGTGCCAGGGACCCGGGGAAGACGCTGTGCCAGGGACCCGGGGAAGATGCTATGCCAGGCAGGATTGAGGAGATGCTGCAAAATGTTCCCTCAACACCCATTCTTGGTGTCTGCGATGGTGGGACCTGCTGGATGGGATGGTCCAGCGGGTAGAGAGGATGATTTGCTCTCCATCTCTACAGGGATGAGAGCAAAGAGGCAGAGAGGATGCCGTGATGGAGGGATGGAGAGCAAAGAGGCAGAGAGGATGCTGTGATGTAGAGCAAAGAGGCAGAGAGGATGCCGTGATGGAAGGATGGAGAGCAAAGAGGCAGAGAGGATGCCGTGATGGAAGGATGGAGAGCAAAGAGGCAGAGAGGATGCCGTACCATAGTGATGGAGAGCAAACACACAGAACTACAGCAAAGCAAGCAGGGAAAACGAGCACCTTTATCGCTCCCTGCTGCCAATTAACCCTCCTGTGAAATCTTATCCTCTGCCTGGATCAGGCAGAGGTTGGGTTGGGTTGAGGCGATGGGGCAACCCCTCCTGAAC
The DNA here is from genome assembly GCA_013400555.1 of Jacana jacana. Lineage (NCBI taxonomy): Eukaryota > Metazoa > Chordata > Aves > Charadriiformes > Jacanidae > Jacana > Jacana jacana. The sequence continues at coordinate 123,099 of VZTM01013925.1, read as the reverse complement.
TCCCCCCCGGGGAGCAGAGACACAGAGAGGGATATTCTGCCTCCCCTCCGCTGCCGCCGGCCCCAGCTAACAACCATGACTCCTCCGTGGGGCAGAGGAAGCAGGGTTAATGCCGAGGAAAGCCTGGTCCGGCTCCACTGAGCTCATTGTCCTCGGTGAAGTTATTGAATTGACTTCCAAGGGAAGAGCAGCAGGGGGACCGCCAGGGGCCACGCTGCGCCTGGGAGCCAGGTGGGACCCATTAAACCTGGGGACCAGGCAGTGCCATCCCATCACGTGTCCCCAGGATGAAGGCTCCCCGTTTCCTCTCACCCCAGCGATCTCCTCCCAAAAATGGGGCCAGGAGAAAATCCTAAGAGAAGGGGAGGGTGGAGGGAGAGCCAGAGATGCTGCTGGGAAGGAAGGAGGGTGGGGGGGGAGCAATGGGGATTCCCTCCCAAAAATGTGGCCAGGAAAAAAACCCAGGACTGGGGGGAAAGTGGGGGTGGAGAGAAGAAAGAGATGCTGTTGGGAGGGAAGGAGGGGAGCAATGGGGTGTTGCTGGTATGGGTCAGATTCTGCCTGTAGGGTAACTCCATCAGCCTAAGAGTGGATGTGCCAGGATCTCTATTACCCAAATTAGTAGCTTTAGACCCAAATATAATGGTCGCTCGAGCTGCTAAAATTTAGCCTGTGTGAGCACCAAGAACCTTTGCCCCCCTGAAAACCCACTGTACAAAGCCCCCCCAAACCACAGAGTCCCCCCAAGCACACCTTCCCAAGGGAGTCCATTCCTGGCCCCCTCTGCCATATGGGTCTCCTCTCAGCCCTTTCCCTTTTCAAGGTGTCCCGGGACACCAGAAGATGGGGACTCACAGCCCTTCTCCCTCCTGCCGCGCTCCAGCTTTTGGGCTCTGCAGAGCCAAGCTGGGGTGGGGACACCCCCTTTAAAAAATGCTCAGAAGAATCACAGAATTGCTCATCATGGTTGGAAAGGACCTCTGAGATCAATGAGTCCAACCAAAAACCAAAAGATAATCACAAATCAACACTTTTTCCCCACACTGGCCCATTCTACTGATTTGGAATGAGGAACGCGGCGCCCAGACCCTGTCATAATTTTTCCCCTTACCCAGCCCCCCTAAAACTCTCACTTTCCCCCAGATTACCTGGATTTGATGATTTCCCCAGAGGTTTCACACCCTGGTATCCCTGCAGCCCCTCCAGGAGCATCCTTTCCCGGGTGCTGGACCACGGGTGAGCCCTCACCCCCCGAACACCAAGAAGCACCAGCCCCTTTTCCCTCTGCTCCGAGCCAAAAGGCCTGATCCTGGTTGTTTCTTCCTTCCCCGACTACTCTGGGCACTAAGTTTTAATGTGAAAACGCTGTGGGCTGTTTGGGGAGCGGGAGGAAGACATCTTTTACTCCAATTTGGCAGGGGTCACCTCCACTTATTGCTCTGAGCCTCCTCCCCTGCTGCTCCCAAGGCTTTGAACCTGCTCACATCCCATTAATGCGGCTTAGAGCGACCGCAGAGAGAAGGTGGAGTTAATATCAGAGGAACCAGAGGGAGCCTGATGGTGTTTAGGGCCTGATCCTGCGGGATGCTCAGGCTCTCCATCACCTGGGACAGTCCCCCCTTCTGCCCCCCAGAGCTGTTCCCGATAAACATCCAGAGCAGGGAAAGTTGCTCTCCTCCTCCACCCCCTGGGGCTCACAGGCAGCAGCGAGATGCAGCCCACCTCCACACTGCAGGGAGGGGAAACGCTGTCCTGAGAGCTTTTAATTAACCCAGTTGTCGGGGTCTGATCAGCCACCGAGATGAGGACCTCTGCCCAATCCCCACTCAGAGCTGAGCCCGCTCCCCTTTGCAGAGCCACCGCGTCTCCCGCTGTTGTGTTTATACCAATTAACTCGCTCGAAGCGATTAACAAGCTCCAACACCTCCAGCCATCACCTTCCTACCAGAGCAGTGGCCCAGAGGGGGTAAATAAAGAGCAGGGCACGTCACCGAGCTGGACCACGCCACTTTGGGACGGGAAAGAATGCAAGGATGAAGATTGGCTTCTCTAAGCACATCCTGTATCCTCTGAAATCCCAGGGATTAAATCATCCTCTCCCAAGGAGCCTCTCATGCTGATTTGCACCATCACTCCTCATCCATGATGGCACGTTCCTCTGTCCCCAGCCCTCCTGGGGCCAGCAGAGGTAAAGGTCTCAGCGCAATCAGGGTCTCTCACTCTGGGAGAGGAGGAAAGGAGGTGCCAGGTTTCCTTGCACCCCATGGGTAGGTCTCCATGAGCAAGTGCAGCAGCCAAAAGGGGAGGAGAGAGCTGACAAACAACGCTCCAGACAACTGACCAACCCGAGGCACCTCCTGCATGAGTTGCACGGGCTGGCCTGGCCCATTGGTGGGGTTAAAACCACCCTGTAGTCTCCACTTCACAGCTCTTTTGGGATGCCTGAGGGGGTTTTTGGGAGAGTGAAATTGCTTAAAAGTTCAATGGCACAGGTTTTGTTTCCTATCAAGGGACCTTTGAGATAGGGAACAGCTTGCGGCTCCTCGCAGGGAGATTTGGAGTTGAAAGGTCAAAGCTGTTTCTGGTTCTCCTTATCAGCGTTGGCCAAGAGAGACGGAAATCTCCCCCCGTCTGGGTCGGGCAGGGGAGGTCACGCTGGGGACAGAGCATTGGGGCACCATAGATCCGGAGATGAGATACTGATGGCAGAAGGTGGGAAGAAACCCGGGAGACAGGAATTATGCCCTATCAGCAGACCTACAGCAAGGCCATGGAGGGGAAGGTCACCCTTCCCACCACCCTGACAGGCCCCACAGTCCCATCCTCTAGAGAATTAAAAGCAGTGGAGCACAATGGTTTGGGGGATACCATTGACCAAAGTGGATTTGGCCACTGCCCCACTGGTGGCCACTCAACTCCCTGGACCTGTTCCATATCCCTCCCAGCACTGTTGGCTTTGTTTTGGCTTGCACGCTTGAGGTGGATGAGGACCCACATTGGGTTTGGGTGCTGGGACCCATCCAGGGCTCTGCAGAAACATGATGGGGACCAGCACAACGNGAGATACTGATGGCAGAAGGTGGGAAGAAACCCGGGAGACAGGAATTATGCCCTATCAGCAGACCTACAGCAAGGCCATGGAGGGGAAGGTCACCCTTCCCACCACCCTGACAGGCCCCACAGTCCCATCCTCTAGAGAATTAAAAGCAGTGGAGCACAATGGTTTGGGGGATACCATTGACCAAAGTGGATTTGGCCACTGCCCCACTGGTGGCCACTCAACTCCCTGGACCTGTTCCATATCCCTCCCAGCACTGTTGGCTTTGTTTTGGCTTGCACGCTTGAGGTGGATGAGGACCCACATTGGGTTTGGGTGCTGGGACCCATCCAGGGCTCTGCAGAAACATGATGGGGACCAGCACAACGCTCCAAAGCAAGGCAGAAACAGCATTTGTTTTACAAGCCTGAGGTCTCCTGAGCCTAAACAGGGTCCTGGGACTGATGGACAAGTTTCTCCACAGCCAAGCAACATGATGTGTGTCATAGAATGGTTTTGATTGGAAGGCACCTTAAAGATCATTGAGTTCCAACATCTTGCCCTGGGCAGGGACACCTCCCACCACACCAGGCTGCTCCATGCCCCCTCCAACCTGGCCTTGAACCCCTCCAGGGATGGGGCAGCCACAGCTTCTCTGGGCAGCCTGGGCCGGGCTCTCACCACTCTCCCAGCAAACAACTTCTTCCCCAGACCTCATCTCAATCTCTCCTCTTTCCGTGTCAAATCATTTCCCCGTGTCCCATCTGGCCACCTTTGCCATCAACACAAATAACTCTAGAAGCATCCTCCAACGACAACAAAGCTTAAATGCTTCTGGGCTCAGCTCTTATTCAACCCTGCCTTGTTCTTGCCTTCACCTCCCTCTTCCCCTCCATCCATCCTGGGCCGTTGCCCTCATGGTTGCCCATCCCAACCAGAGCTCCCAGCTGTTGGCCACTTGGATCTCCTCTTTTCCCTGCTCCCTCACGTACCTTAAATCAGCTGCAAGAACCAGGCTGGGAGCCAGGGCGGGCAAACCAAAGCGGTGGGAAGTGAGAAGCCTTGACAGCCCATCTGGTTTTCACCACGACTCCCCTAGCGCTCTCGGAGTTGTCACCTTTCATTCATCCTGACAGGTACAGAGATCACCACCAGCCCGAGCCCTTGAAGATCTTGACACGTCCAATCCCCGTTACGGAACTACAAGAGCTCCCGCTGATGTGCCTTTGGGGAAAGCAAAGCTCTCGGCGAAGCCCTTGGAAAGAGGAAAACACATGGTGAGGGAGGAAGGGAGGGAGAAAAAACCACCCCCACCCCCTTAAGATGCATGATGGTGGTCAACCTCAGCTCTCCTGGCATCCTCCAGGTGTCAAGACCACGCCAGCCCATCCATCGACCATGTGAGGAAGAGTTCATGGGATATATATGACCCTTTTCCCCTACGCCCGGCGCTGCCTGCCTCAGTTTCCCCTACTTGAAAAGAGTTTTTTGCCCCTTGGTGTGGCCTCCTGGATGGGAGACCACGAGGGTAAAGTCACCTCCAGCACCCACCACCGATGAATTGGAGCCCCCTGTGCACACCCAGCTCCACATATGCTCCCATCCGTCCGTCCCAGCTGGGGCTCACCCGGCGGCGGTCCCGCCGCCGGGT
>VZTM01013925.1:87035-100373 GCA_013400555.1 Jacana jacana | reverse complement strand
CCCCCAGTACCATTCTGTGGGCCCTAAGTGGGGTAATTTGGGGAAAAAGGGGTGAATTTAAAGGGTTTTCCCCATCTGGGGGGCCTCTGCAGGAAGCTCCCCTCAGTGGTGGTTCCTGTATGGGTGCTCTCGGGTGTCTGGGGGGGGCGGTCAGAGACACAGACACCCCATTCCATCCTCCAGCCAGTGTGACACCCCCCCCAACCCCTCCCACCACAGGCAAACAGCCCCAGTCAAGTCACAAATGGGGATGGCCCCAGTTCCTGCTCGCCACAGTGCCAGGAGATGCTGTTAATCCCCAAGAACCCCCAAAAACGCTAAACCACCCCAAAAATGCCATGCCCTCACCTCCCGGCCTCCTGCATCCAGATGCTGGCGGGGGGGGAGAGAGGACACACAGGACAGGACGACACACACCTCAGCCAGGCATCACAGACCCCCTCGGGGAGGCACCCAACCTGCTGCTCCAGCCAAATTTGGGTCAAAACCCAAAGTTTTTGGCCAAACCCCAAGGTTTTTGACCCAAGGGAACCCAAATGCTCCGAGGCCCGTTGGAAAGATGCTCCTCACCCACAGGGCTTGGCACAGTGGGTGCCCCCAGTGGGTGCCAGCCATGCCCAGCTGTGCCCCCAGTGGGTGCTCACCCCCAGCCTGGGCTGTCTCGCAGACCCCCCTTTGCTCCCCCTCAACCTGTTGGGGATTTTGTTATTCCTTTATAAACAATAAAACACGTTTTTAATAAGTTATTTATGGCTCTGGCAGCGCTATAAAAGCCGCTGTCTGTGATTTCCTGGCCCAGCTGGGGACCAGTTTTGGAGCAGGACTGGGAGGAGGGGGGAAAAGAGGAATATGGGGGGGGGGGTTGATGGAGAACCCAGCTCTGCTCACACCTCACCCACCAGCAACCCCCTGGAACCCCTTCCCCCTCCCTAGGACTGGGGTTTTGGGGGCTTGGGGTGCTGGGGGGACCCAAATGGAGGGACAGCCACCCAGAGATAGGGGTGTCACCCATTGTGACGTGACAGCGTTGGCCCCCCCTCTCCACCTGTGTGTGTCCCCCTCCAGTCTATGCTGCCCTTGAAGCAGGGGGGGGGATGACACAAGGTCAGGGAGCAGCTTTGGGGACACTGGACATGGGGACGGAGCTGGTGTGGCTTCTCTAATGTCTATAAAGGGCTGAGTTTGCCTGGGAGGGCACACTCTGGGGCAGGTGCAGAGAATCCCTCGCTCCTGGAGCCCCCCGGGCTCAGTCCCAACACATCCCAGCACTGGGGGGGAGTAAATCCCAGTAGTCCCAGCCTCCCAACCCACCAACCGGCCCCCTCTGCCCCTCAAACCCACTGAGGGGGTGAATCTCCCTGCATTTCACCCACCCGGACTGGTGGGGCTGCTGCTGCCCCTCTGCCAGGGAAACTGAGGCATGGGGCGGTGTAAGGGGGAGCTCTGTCCCTCCGTGGGGTTGATGCCCATCACCTCTGCTGGGAGCAGGAGCCAAAGAAAATCCCAGTGATCCCACCACATCGGTGTCAGAAACCCTAGGGGGGGACATGGGAGAGGGCAAGGAAGGGGACAGTCACATCACAGAATGGTTAGAGTTGGAAGAGACCTTAAAGCCGCCCCCAGCGCCACCCCCTGCCCTGGGCAGGGACATCTCCCACCACACCAGGGGGCTCCAAGACCCCTCCAACCTGGCCTTCAACCCCTCCAGGGATGGGGCTTCTTGGCTCAACCTGGGCCAGGCTCTCACCACCCTCCCACCAAAGAAGTTCTTCCCCACATCTCAGCTCCATCTCCCCTCTTCCAGTGTCAAACCCTTCCTCCTCCTCCTCCTAGGGCTCCCCTCCTTCATCCAGAGTCCCTCCCCAGCTTTCCTGGAGCCCCTGGAGGGACTGGAAGGGACTCTGAGGTCTCCCTGGAGCCTTCTCTTCTCCAGGCTGAACAACCCCAACTCTCTCAGCCTGTCCTCCCAGCAGAGGGGCTCCTGCACCAGTTCAGCCCCATCTGGCTGCTCCCCTGGGCAGGAGGGACAGGGACACAGACAGAGCCCAGCCACGCTCGGGTCAGAGATATCACGAAATATATATATAAATATATATATATGTACAGCTCNCCCCAACCCCACCACAGTGTCCCCAGCCAGCCTCAGTGGCAGGGGGACAACAACCTCCCCTCCCTGTGTCCCGCAGCAGCGCCAAAGGGACCCTCAGCCCGCTCTGCCACCGGCTCCCCCTTCTCAGCCCTCACTGATGGAGGGGTGGGAAAGGGGTGATGGGGGGTGCTGCCACTGCAAACATCAACCAGGGGCACCCACAGGTCCCCCCCACCCAACGGGAGACCCCCTATGGCACGGCAGCCTCCACCAAACCTTCACCATCCACTTGGGGTTGAGCCTGGCACAGCCTGGAAGGAGGCAGAGGGGCAGGATGGGGTCTCGTGGAGGACCCCACATCTCCAACCTCTACTCAAGGCCACCATGGGGAGGGGGGGACAGGCACCCCCCAGAGCACACACACCCCCCGACACCTTCCTGCCTCCCCATCGTCTGTCACTGCAGCAACTCCTCCCAGGAGATGGGGCGGGAGAAAACCTCCCGTTCCAGCCACAGGTCGTAGTTGACCTGGAAATCCTCGGGCAGGTCCACACGTTGGCCAAGCACACTCTGCAGGCAGTTGTCCACCGGTAGAAAATCGGGGTTGCTGTGAGCCCGGTCGTAGCGACGGGAGTTGAACCGCTCGATGCTGGCACGCAGGGCACACTCCTCCGCCTGGAAATCCCAAGGCCGGGCATCCAGGTCTGGGCAGAGGGAAAAGGGGTGTCAGAGGGGAGGTGGATGGCCCTTCAGCCAGCCCAAATCCCCCTGGAAAGGTCTTTGTAGGTCCTTGAAGGACCTACAAAGACCTTTCCAGGGGGATTTGGGCTGACTGAAGGTCCTAAGGACTTACATCCTGTGTTCCATGCAGGGTGCAGAGCTGGCATCTACCCACAGCTCCAACACTGGCCAATCACCAACCCTTTCTCTCTTCCTTGCTATGCCACCACCCCACAGAATCACAAAATGAGCTGGGGTTGGAAGGAACCCCTGGAGACCACCCAGCCCAACCCTCTGCCAGAGCCCGTCCACAGGAACGTGTCCAGGTGGGGTTTGAATGTCTCCAGAGACAGAGACTCCACCACCTCTGGGCAGCTTCAAAGTCAAGAAGTTCCTCCTCACGTTGAGGTGGAACTTCTTGTGGTCCAGTTTGTACCTGTTCCCTCTTGTCCTGTCACTGGGCACCACTGGAAAAAGCCTGGCCCCATCCTCTTGACACCCCCCCTTGAAGTATTTCTAGGTGTTGATCAGATCCCCCCTCAGCCTTCTCTTCTCCAGACAAAGAAGACTCACCCCAAATCCCTCCCCGCACCCCAGACCTAAGGGCTGCACCGCAAAGGGACACAGGTGGGCACAGAGAGGTCACCACAGGGAGGACAGGGCCGGGGGCTAAGGGGAAGGACGTACCATTGCCGTAAGCCCAGTCGTCGTTGAGACGGTGCCGCACTTTCTGGTAGATGGCCGACATGGTCTTCATGTTGCTCTTCCTCCACTGACGGCCCAGGTACTTGGTCTGCACCTTCAGCAGCTTCAGGACGTAGAGCTGCATCATGGCCTGCTTCACCTTCAGCGCCCGCTTCAGGATGGGGGCTGACTTGAACACCACCAGCATCTGGAGTGGGGAGGGGGGGAAAAACAGCCACCCCCCACCACCCCCAGGCAGTCAGGGATGAAAAGGTGACGTGGATTCATTTGCCACCCACCCCTTCCAGCGCACACAAACCCTTCTCTGCACCGTGAACTCCCCCCTCTCCCCCTTCCACCCACCCTCTCTCACCTCCCGCTCCCCAGAAAAGTCTGGGGTGCAGCACAAAGGGCACCCCCCCATGGTATCCACAGCCCCCTCGCCCGCTCCAAGCATCCCACTGCAACTCCAGTCTGGCCAGGCTGAGTCCCAGTTTGTCCCCTCCCAGCTCTCACCATGGTCCGGGAATGCTTCCACTTGGTCAGTTTGTTCAGGATGCGCAGGAGGTTTATGCAGGAGAAGAGGTTCCTCCAGCAAAACTGGTTGTTGTCTCCGGCTTCCTGCGGGAAAGAGGGAGACAGGGAAAGGTGGGGGGGTCAGACAGGGATGAGGAGAAACTGTTCTGGTCAGGACCGTTGGTCAAAGGGGTACAGCACAGCACGCAGGCAGGAGAGGTCTGACAGGCTCCCATCAAAGCCCCAGCAGTACCAGGGCCAAGCACAGGAGAGCTGAGGATGCCAGGGCTGGGTACTAACGCCTGGCTGTCTCCCTGCACCCACAAAACCCTTTGGGAAGCTCCCCAGGGCCAAGCACAGGAGTACCAAGGGTGCCAGGGCTGGGTACTGATGCCTGGCTGTCTCCCTGCACCCACAAAACCCTTTGGGGAGCACCCCAGGGTGTCAGGACCTGGCAGAGAAGGGAGTAACTCACCAGGCTCTCTGCCGTCAGCTCGGGCAGCTCGTGCACCACGCAGTATGGGTAGTCCAGGACAGAAATGCTGCAGGAAGGACAGGGGGTGTCATGCTGCTCCCCCAGATCTTTCCCAGCCTGGGGACAACGCAGCCCCCAAACCTCCCACCCAGCTGCAGCAGGCACTTCCCTGGGCACTGTGTGTGCTGGGGTCGTGGCAAAGAAAGCAGGGAACCCCCCTCCCCACACCGGGCAGGGATGTGAGGTGACACTTCCCTCCACTACCTGTTCTTTGCTGTGATGTAGGACATGATGTTCTGGTTGAAGAACTTCAGGATGAGTGGGATGCAGTTGGCAAAGACCAAATGCTGGGCCATGTACTCAAACTGGGGAGAAAAGCAGGTGAATGGGGACTCATCCTGGGTCCTGCTCACCCCCAGAGCCTCGTGTGGGGTGGCTGGACCCTGGATGCCCCTCACCTGGTAGATGTGATTCAGCTTGAAGTGCTTGAGCAGGAGGAGGAGGACAGCAGAAATGGCTTTGACAATGATCTCCTTGTGCCGATTGACATCCACCCCCAGCTTCATGCTCTGCAGCACCGTGGTCCTGGGGGACACAGAGGGATCCTTGGGCTGGGGACGCAATATCCACCCCCTGCCAGCCCCAGAGGTGTCATCAGACAGTCCTGCTGCTCCTTGGTCTCTCAGAAGCTACCAACAGCCAGCTCCCACCGGCAGAGCACTGAGCAGAGATGGTCATATCAGCCAGGAGGCCTCAGTACAGCCCCACGCCACTCTGACTGGCTCCCACCATCACCCCATCACCTCTGCTCGCCCTCCATGGTCACTCACGGCATCTCCTCTGGCAAGACATCTGCCAGGATGTTGATGGAGTCCGTCTTGGCTTTGGAGGTGGGGGCTGCAGCAAGGAGGATCTTCAGCAGAGCGATCTGGGGAGAAGGCAGGGATGGAAAAGGGGATAGGAACAGGGGGATCAGTCATTGCCCCCCTCCCCACCACAGGAGGGAGTAACAGGGAGGGAAGAAAACCTTGGGGACATCATGGGAAAGAGGCGGAGCAGTGAAGGGAGGCTGCAGGCTGAGGCACCCCCAGGTCAGCTCCAGGACAGAACAAGGCCCAGGGGACCCCCAGAGCACCCCAGCTCACCATGTACTGTGGCAGGCTTGGCAGGAGGCCCTGGTACAGGATCTCCGCAGGGACTTGCTCCACTTCTTCTTCCCCCTGGTGCCAGGAGAGACCAGAGACCTCAGACCAGGAGCTGCCACCAGTGACACGGGGCTGGCTCAGCCCCAGGCTCTCCAGCCCCAAGGACAGGATACCCTTCCCAAAACCCTCCCTACGCACTCCACCCTCTCCTCCCTCCCCAGCAGAGAAAACCCCCCAGCCCTGCAAAAAGCCCTGGCAGGACCAAGTGTCCCCCAGCTCCTGATCCTCACACTCACCCCAGAGAGTGGGGAACGCAGATACTCATCCTCCATGTGCACCTGTACCTCTGCAATCGATGTGTATTTATGCTGCGCAGGGAGAGAGCAAGAGTTGACACCACTGCCCCTGGCCATCCATGCCACCAGCCCCAGCCTGGTCCCATCAGCTTTTTAAGTCCCTCCAGTGACTTCTGTTACTTCTGTCCCAGTGGTGACAGGCAGGGTGGTGGCTGCTGGCCTCACCTCTGGGACAACCCCAGTAAGAAAGGGGTTCAACCAGGCTTGGAAACTGGGAAGGGGATGAAAACATGAGGCATCTCTCCTCATAGGGCTGAGTGGGCGGGAGAGGGGTCAGGAAAAAAACCCACCTGCCCCTGACCAGAGATGGGGATGGGAAAAGGGCACCCACACAATGGCCAAGGCTGGAGGAACCCCTCATGGTACTCACCAGCTTCAAGGTTCGGATGCTCTCGTGGATGGGCCTGGGCAAGCCCACCACGGTGTTGGTGTCACTAGAGAGGAAGGAAAGAGGCAGGTTGGGGTGCAGGCAGGAGCAAACCTGAGCCACCCACAGGCAGGTGAGAAACCACCACCCCAAAAAGGAGCCAGCGAGCTCAGGACTTTGAGCCCAACAGTAGCCCCCAGCCTCATAGCCTCTGCCACACACCCCCCTCAAACCAGCAGCCCCCCATCTCTACAGGAACCCACCTGCCCAGCGTGTAGCCGATGAACTTGCTGCGACTGGACTCCAGGAACATCTCAATGTCCTTTTCTCTGCGAAGGGACAAGAGGAAGAGTCACATCTTCCCGGACACACTACAGTCCCCAGCCACCAGGAAAAACCCCTCAGTCTTTCCCAGATCATACGGTACCCACCCCACCAAGAGAACAGCCACCAACATGACCACCAGATTGACTCCCTTGTCACCAACATCTCCCCCAAAACCCTGCTGAAGTTCTCAATATTTAAGAACCTTCATTTTCCTCAACTCACTCCAGGTCTCCCAGCAAAGCCTTGGCCCAAGGTCAGCCCCGTGGACTCACCGGACCTTGGGGGCCCAGGGAAGCCCCTTGGGGCAGGTGATGCGGTCGCTGGGGGGATGCTGGGTGGGGGGAGGCATCACTTCATCCCTTTCCAAAGGGAAAGTCTCTCCCTCCAGGCTGTTGTCATCATCATTTTCCTCCTCTTCCTCCCGGGGGTCATCGGCTTTGTAAGGGTCCCGCTCGTTAAAGGCATCGAGGTTATCCTGCTTAATCAGGGCCTGGAGACAGAAGAGCGGGGGGAACAAGTTGCTCGGATGTCAGCACCCAGACTACAGTTGTCCCTTTCTTGGTGTCACTGTCCCCCTTCCACCTGCACTGGCCTCACCTTGTGCTCCCGCCGGCCTCGTTTCTGCTGCTGCTCGATGAGATCGGAGGCGGAGGCCGGGGGGGAGGCAGCTCGCATGTTGCGGATGACTTTGATGCTGTCCTCCGGCAGCGGGGGCAGACCCAGGATCTCCCTCTTCTCTGCCTTCATGCTCTGGAGCTCCTCAAAGCCCCCCAGGGTGCACTGCAAGGGAGACCACGGCACCCTCAGCGTGGGGGAGGCCTCCATATGCAGCCCCAGGGACTTCTCCACCCACCCTCCCCACCAGGAGTCCCCAGATCCTTCCCCAGTGCGTGAAACATGGGCTGGCTGGCCCCATGATGCTCGTGTCACTGTGGAATCACAGAATGATCTGAAGTTGGAAGGGACCTCTGAAGATCACCCAGCCCAACCCTTTGACAGAGCAGGTCCACCCAGAGCAGATCCCACAGGAATGTGTCCAGGTGGGGTTGGAATGTCTCTGGGCAGCCTCTGCCAGGACTCTGCCACCCTCAAAGGCAAGAAGTTCCTCCTTACACTGAGATGGAACGTCTGATGTTCCAGTTTGTGCCCATTCCCTCTTGTCCTGTCACTGGGCACCACTGGAAAAAGCCTGGCCCCATCCTCCCAACATTCACCCTTGAAGCATTTCTAGGTGTTGATCAGATCCCCCCTCAGCCTTCTCCAGTCTAAGGAGACCCAAGTCCCTCAGCCTTTCCTCATAGGGGAGATGCTCCAGGCCCTTCATCATCTTGGTGGCCCTCTGCTGTCCCCTCCCCAGCAGTTTCCTCTCCTTCTGGAACCAGGGAGCCCAGAATTGGTCCCAGTGCTCCAGCAAGGCCTCCCCAGGACAGAGCAGAGCGGGGATGACCTCCCTCACCCTGCTGGTCACACTCTTCCTGATGCCCTCCAGGATGCCATTGGTGTTCTTGGAAGGCAGAAGGGACAGTGTGAGGGTGTTGAAAGATCCACAACTGAAGTGTCTGAACTTTTTCCTTCATGCAGGCCCCAACCAGGGACCTTGCTTTAGGTTCATCCTTGGTATCCAGCTCCAGACACCAATATCCAATGTTCCCCTACAGGGTGGGTTTAATAGGGTATAAACTACTCAGTTGAACACCAAGAAAAGAGGATGGAGCAATAACAGCCAGCTCCCAGGGCAGAACTTCCTTCCTCCACTGACCAAAAACCCCTCAAGCCCAAACCACAGCCCCTCCTCACCAGCACAGTCTTCCAGAGAAGGAGAAGCACCTTCTTCATGGGGAAATGTGGAGCGTGGCCACTGCAGAATTTGGTCACCATCCCAAAGAGCATGACGGAGAAGGGCTCGTTGTTGTACAGGGGGGCTCCTGGAACCACACAGCAGTGATAGCCAGGCATTCCTCCTCCCTGCCCTCACCCCCTCCAGCCCCTCTGCCTTCCCACAGCCTCTGTAGTCTCACACCCTCCATCTCCAAGATCTTAATCTCACCCCAAACAGCTCCTCTCCTTCTGTCCAAAGCCTAGTACCCTCCGTATTTTCTTACCTCCAAGTTAAGGTGAAACAACAGCCCCAATATTCCATTTTTTCCCCCAGGTAGAGAGCACCCAGACAGCAGAAAAGGTTGGAAGGTTGGCTGCCTTCTTTCTCTCATCCCCCTTTGCCCCACCAGCAAGGTTCAGCCAAGTAGAAACCAGCCCTGTGCTGCCAGTCCCATTAAGTGGGGCATAGAGCCAAATCCCATCTCACTCTCTCACTCTTCAGCCCTGGAAACCTCCATCCCATCAATCCCCCCGAGCACCTGGTCCTCACCCAGTTCTGCTCGGAAGGTCTGTCTCATGCTCTTCCACTCAGGTTTGTCTCCCTCGGCCTCCTGTCGAACGGTCTCCACAATCAGGTACATGATGTTCAGCAGCACCCTGCAAAAAGCAGAAGGTCGGGAGAACCACCAGAGGTTTGGGATGAATTATGGAGGTCCCACCAGCACCTAGGTCTCCAGAGGAAGGTTGGATCAGCCCAGACCACACTTGGTTTCCAAGCACCCACTCCACCAGGGGATGGGCACTCAGGCACTGGGGAAAAAGGTCTCAGCAAGTTAAAGCAAGGGAAATAAAAATATATTTGCTTTCCCATATTTTACTGTTCTTACGTCCCCAACCAGCCATGGGCCTGCTGTGCAGGTTGAGCACGAGGTATGTCCACAGACCTGAGCGCACCTAACGATGGGACAGCCCTGGGACACTCCCCCCTGGTGCTTGGTGGCCTGTCTCAGCTTGCCAAAAAGCCCAGCAAACACCCCCAAAGCATCCCCTCCTTCCAAACCCTGCCCTCTACCTCAGGTCGGTGCTGTCGGCCAGGGAGATGGCAGGCTTTCTCACGGCGCTGCTGCAAGCTGCGCTGTTACTGCAAGGGAAAAAACAGCCTCAGAGGGGGCTTTTGGAAACATTTTAACTCTGCCACGAGGAACCCACAGGTCAGAGCCAACCCCTGGAGCAGATATCGCTGCAACAAATCCCCTCTTCACAGTGCAGTCAACAGAGAAGGAACAGACCTGTCTCTATTTGCTGCCGGGCAACAGCTCAAAGTGAATTTCTCTATAAATCAGGTTTAATCCTACATTAAGCATCCACCCAGAACAACAGGAGTCACTCTGGTGGCTGCAGGAATCCAATTAGGATTAAGGACAGACAGATCAGGACTGCCCTAAAGAGAAAAAAAAACCTCCTTCCGAGGAGCTCTAGAGCCGTTTCTGAAGTGTTTTACCCCAGTACTCACTCAATCTCCATGTTGAGCAGCTCCACCAAAGCATTGAATGTCCCCACTTCCAGCAAGAGGAAGATGTTGTACCTCATCCAAGCCTGCACCTCGGCCTCGGAGCCACACTCCCCAAAGGTGCCTGCAACGATACCCTCTCACTGGACCCCATCTCCACAGGGATCCCCCAAACCCTCCCATGCCCCCACCAGTATTTTCCAGGGGGAATGAAAATCTCAGCCTTAATTTTAAGGCAAAAAGTGGGATAGCTTGCAGAGGACTGAGCAGCTCTCCTGTGGGGAAGGCAGCCCAGGTCTGGCCGAACTGGGATTGCAGGGGGAAATAATAAAATTGTGGATTTTGGACCAAACTCCTATAAGCTGTCTGACTGCCAAGAGAACTCGCTTTGTCCCAGACATCCCAGGTGAAATCACAGATGGAAGGAACAAAGAATGCTTGTAAACACTTAGCCCCAAGTCCACTACCAAGATTTAGTAAAGAAGAAACAGGGAAGACGCCTGGTGTCACCTTGGGCAACGTAAAGGATGGCTCGGGCCACCCTCAGCCTCTTCTCCCGCGCGGTGACCTCCAGCCCGTCGAGGAGCCGCATGGCGTGAGTGCGGTGCTGGTTCTTGTCCAGCTCCGTCCATTTCTTGTCCCGCACTGAAAAGCCAAAGCAGAGAGGCTGAAGGCACGGGGCACCTCTGCCATCCCCAGACACAAACAAGAACAGCTCAAAAGGATTCAGCGTGATGGAAAACAGAGGTGCCCCAGGGAACACTGTGCTCCTGTAACGCCCAGGCATGGAGGGATCATCCCCCTGCCTTCCACCAGATGACAAGCTGAGGAGCGACTCTGGATGAGGGAGGGGAGCCCGAGGAGGAGGAGGAAGGGTTTGACCCTGAAAGAGGGGAGATGGAGCTGAGATGTGGGGAAGAACTTCCTTGGTGGGAGGGTGGTGAGAGCCTGGCCCAGGTTGCCTAGAGAACCCCTAGAGGGGTTCAAAGGTTGAAGGGGGCTTGGAGCAACCTGGTGTGGTGGGAGGTGTCCCTGCCCACCAGGGACTGGAACTGGATGGTCCTTAAGGCGCCATCTGACCCGAACCATTCTGTGATTCTATGATGCTAAGATGAATCACATCCACCTGGAACAGGCTGCTGATGGGAAATGAGCTGGATCCTCTCTTTGCCGCCAGTACGTTCCAGCACAGATGTCTTGGTGCTGACAAACCACCTTGGACGTGGCCAGCAGCAAAGGCTTGAATGCATCAGAGGCAGCGAGCAGCGCTCCAGGACCAGCCCACGCACACTAATGAGCTCTCCGGTACAAACCACAGCAGCACCAAGATCATCAGCAGGCAGCTCGAGCTTTCTGACGCAGCACTAACACATCCAGCCCCGTCCCTCCCTGAAGGCACGAGATGTTCCAGGAGAAAAGGGTCTTACCGTGGATCCTGAAGTCCTCCTCGAAGCACTTGCGGTTGAGCAGGAACTCTGGCCCTTCTGTGTAGCTGTACAGCTCTGCCAAAAGAGCACAAGAGGGAAAGCTCCAATGACCAACACCGAACCGTCGGAAAGCAGCGACAACTCAGCCACCATAATTGTAGGACAAAACATGATGAGGACAAAAACATTCTCATCATCCTCCAAGATGATGAGGACAAGACGAAAAGCACAAGCAGCAGAAGGCTATAAAAATTAACGATGGGGTATCACTTCTCCTTTGACACAAATGAGGTGTTTAAAAGGCAACCACAGAGTGCTGTGGTAGTTGAATGAGGTCCTCTAATCACTACTAGGAGAGAAAAACCTGGCTGATCACTCGATCCACCAGGATGAGTCCCTTACCAGAGAGCTCTGCTGCCCATTTGTCGGTGTCTGCGTATTCAAACTCCAGGTCTGGGGACTCCGAATAACCCTAAAACCGGAGGAAAAAGAAACCATCAGTCGAGTGACAGCATTTTTCAAGAAAACCACAAATCCCCAAGCCGTTCACCTCATCCTTCTGCAAATCCAGGATTGAACCTTCCCTGCGAAAGACCCAAATCCTACCCGCAGCGGCGTAAACGTTACCAAGGCAACCGCTACCCACCTCCTGCATCTCCATCCCCGGCTCCGCCGCAGTGAGCCAGCGCTGCGCTTCATCGGGCAGCCCCTGCCACTGCACCACCTCCAAAACACCCCCAAAAAGCCCCCAAAAAATGAATAAAGCAAGTGATGGGACACGTTTCGTCTCGGGGCAGGGAAGGGGGCTCTAAAGAGCTCAGTCACTTTGCACAGCCGTGTGGAAAAACCTGGGCTATCCCCCTCCCCAAAAGACCACGAAGATGTGAAAAGTGAGAAGAAGACAAGTCCAAACAGCTTGGGTGAGGCTGGAAAAAAACCCAGAAGAAGCCTCCGAGCACAAAACCTGTTTTTCTTCCCTTAAGTCAACACGGAGCCACAGCAAAACCCGCCCAAACCTCAGGATTCCCAAGAGAGGGGCTGATCCAAGCCCCCCCATCTGCTCAAAGGGCAATGAGACTCAATGTTCCTGAGACTCTGGGGGACCAAGAACCATTCCCCAGCACCCAAGCAGCCCACAGACCTCCTCACCGCCCTCTCCTCCCATTTCGGGGAGCATGTGTCCGTCCCCACCATGGGGACACCCGTGGAGGTGACTGGCTCTGGAGCCACCACTGGAATAACACTGGATTTGGGGGCCACCACAGAGGATCAATGAGCTCCACCCAAATGCACACAAACCTCCTGGTCCCCACTGGGACCTTGGTGTCCCCTTGGAAGAGTCAGTTACCTCCTGTCAGAGCCATCCCTGGACCAACCTGACATCCAGGGACCTGACAACCCAGCCCTAACCATACCGGGACGGTGCTGACCGGGAGAAGCCCCGGGCCCGGGGCAGTGAGAGCCCAGAGCAACCCTAGAAGGAGGGTGGCCGGTGCCAGGCCCTTTTGGGGACCCGGGACCGAACCACCCTCACACCCCAGACACCTCAGACCGACCCACGCTGGGTGAAGAGCTCGGTACCGGGGAGACCAGCACCCACCCGAGCCCGGTACCGACCCAGGAAGGCTCTGTGCTGAGCCGGTACCAAACGGGCCTGGCAGAGAGAGGCCTCCTGGCCTCACAGGCCAAGGCTTCGGGGCCCAGGTGAAGCGCTACCGCAGCCCCGGCTGCTCCAGACCCGAGCCAGGAGGCGGCGAAGGGTGGGAAGCACCGCCCGGGTCAAGCTTGAAGCGAGCCGGCACCTCCCGGTACACAGCCACGGCCTCGCTCGGGGCTCGGCCCACCCGGGAACCACCCCCCTCCCACCTGCGGGGCCGGGCCCGGCGGCGGCGGCGCTGACCTCG
>VZTM01013925.1:68825-85388 GCA_013400555.1 Jacana jacana | reverse complement strand
GAGGAGGGGGGGGGGATGTGGGCGGGTGTCCTTCCCTCCCTGCTGGGGAAAGAAAGAGGCAATTTGGGGAAGATTAAAAAAAACCCAAAACAAGCCAAGAGGAACCTCACTGGGTTTCAAGGAGCTTCCTCTGTNCAAAACAAAACAAAACAAAAGACCAAAAAAAATTAAAAGATACGGTTTTAACCCAATTAAGGTGCAGTTTGGCTAAAAAAAAGAACCTAGAAGAGATGAGGATGATGCTGGGTGAGCGACCCCTGTCCGAATTCAGATTAGCACCCTGAAACGGTGAACTCCCTCCCCTCTCCCCCACCCCAGCCCTCCCCACNGTGTGTGGAAATCAAAGCCAGCAGCACCCCTTCCACCTTCCCCCCTTCTCCGTGGAGGAGCTTTGTGCCCCCCCTGAGGGGAAGCGGCAGCTCTCCCAGCCCTGCAAAGCCCCAGGGAGGCACTAAAAAAGCTCCCCCGGGATGAAGATGAAGGGGNCCCCACAATCCACCCTTGGTGGGAGATGGAGCCGCTCGGAGGCAGCAAGAGCCTGGAACTCCACAGGCAGCCGCATCGTCCCCGTCGTCCCCCACCCCCCTTTAAAACATCTCTTTAAGGATCAAAAAGGAAAAATAGGAAAAAAAACAAAACAAAACAAAACAAAAGACCAAAAAAAATTAAAAGATACGGTTTTAACCCAATTAAGGTGCAGTTTGGCTAAAAAAAAGAACCTAGAAGAGATGAGGATGATGCTGGGTGAGCGACCCCTGTCCGAATTCAGATTAGCACCCTGAAACGGTGAACTCCCTCCCCTCTCCCCCACCCCAGCCCTCCCCACACCCAGCCGGCCACCAAACTTGGGCCAGCGGCCACCAAACCTGGGCCACCTGGGCACAGGGACGTTGGCCGGGTTTGGGGGACGGTCACCTATTCGCGAGGTGGCCAGCAGGCGCCACTCTGCTCCCAAGCAGCGCCAGGAGCGTTGATCTAGCAGCTAAAACTGGGCTCTTTAAGGCAATTTAGAAGTTGCAGATAATCCACACAAAGAAAAATAAAAATTAAAGACATTAAAATTAAAGAAATTAAAATTAAAAGGTAGAAGAGCATCTCCGTATCTGCGGGGATCCCGGCCGAGACTAAGGCGGGCTGGAAAAGTGGGGGAAAAAAGAGAAGAAAGTAAAAATGGCTGCAGGAATGAAGTGGGAAAAGGGGGAAAAAGTTAAAAAAGATAATAATAATTAAAAAAAAATCCCTCTCCAAGAGCCACCGGCGGCGGCTTCAGCCCCACGAAAGCAAGAATGAAGCAGCTCCCAGGCTGTCTGCCAGGATGAGACAGAGACAAGAAATCGAGGGGGAGTTGGGAGGTTGGGGGTGGTGGAAAAAAAAACCCCGAAACATGACCTTAAAATCAGGCTGGAAAAAGAACAAATTAAAATAAGATGTAAAATCGGGTCCTTTCATCGGTTTAAAAAGGAAAAAAAAAGGTAAACTAAAAATAAGAAGGATCTTTAAAAATAATCTCTCTAATGTTTGCCTTGTGTGGTCTGGTCCTTCCTGGGTGTGGTCCGTCAGTATCTGGAAGAGAAGGCAAGGGGACAGTGAGGGCGCTGGGGGACACAGCCCCTGGGAGGTGACCCTGTCCCCCACTGGAAGGAGACACCCCCCACACACCAGCACCCACCTGTAATAATTGGGTTTGAAAGGCCCGTTTTTGTTGAGTCCCAGGTATTTCGCCTGATCGTCCGTCAGTTCCGTCAGGTGGGCGTCAAAGGAAGGCAGGTGAAGGCTGGCCACGTACTCGTCTGGGAACGGGGAAAGGACAGGAGGGGGTCAGGAGTGCACGACCCCCCACCCCACCCCCTGCAATGCCAGGACCAGTTCTGGGCTCCCCAGTTCCAGAAGGAGAGGGAACTGCTGGAGAGGGGACAGCAGAAGGCCATCAAGATGATGAGGGGCCTGGAGCATCTCTATGAGGAAAGGCTGAGGGACTTGGGTCTTAGTCTGGAGAAGAGAAGGCTGAGGGGGGATCTGATCAACACCTAGAAATGCTTCAAGGGTGGGTGTCAGGAGGATGGGGCCAGGCTTTTTCCAGTGGTGCCCAGAGACAGGACAAGAGGGAATGGGCACAAACTGGAACATCAGAAGCTCCATCTCAATGAGAGGAGGAACTTCTTGACCTTGAGGGTGGCAGAGTCCTGGCAGAGGCTGCCCAGAGGTGGTGGAGTCTCTGTCTCTGGAGACATTCAAACCCCACCTAGACATCTGCTCTGTCAGGGGGTTGGGCTACATATCTCCAGAGGTCCCTTCCAACCCTAGATTATACTGTGATTCTGTGAAAGGCTGAGAGAGCTGGGACTCCTTAGCCTGGAGAAGAGAAGGCTGAGGGGAGACCTTCTTCATGCTCACAAGTATCTAAAGGGTGGGTGGGTCAGGAGGACAGAGATGGACTCTTCCAGTGGTGCCCAGTAACAGGACAAGAGGGAACAGGCACAAACTGGAACATCAGAAGCTCCATCTCAATGTGAGGAGGAACTTCTTGACCTTGAGGGTGGCAGAGCCCTGGCCAGAGAGGTGGTGGAGTCTCCGTCTCTGGAGACATTCAAACCCCGTCTGGACACATTCCTGTGGGACCTGCTCTGGGGTGAACCTGCTGTCAGGTGGTTGGACTGGGTTGTCTCCAGAGGTCCCTTCCAACCCCAGATCATTTTGTGATTCTCTCTGGAATTTTTATTTTCCAACCCAAGTTTGGCTTTTTCCCGACATCTAAAACCGCTGGTCCCCACCAGCCCCAGGAGATATGTCAGCCTGGGTTCCCCTCACTCACCCATCTTCTTTGGCAGCAGGTACACGTCCTGCTTGTACCGGCCCTCGGGAGCGTTGTAAAGCTCAATCAGAGCCAGAGCCTGCAGGGACAAGAGGGGACACCCCACAGACAGTCAGGGATGGCCACCAAGCCGGGCAGTGCTGAGCACCTGCAGTGGTGCAAAGCAGAGAAACAAGGCATTGGGAGCCTGAAGGAGGGGACAACCATTCCCACAATGCCTTGAAGGAATGAATTCCAACCAAGGGTATGTCCTTAGCGGGGTCTCCATAATCCCACCACAACTGGGGGAGGACCAGAGAGGTGACCGTGAGATGCCATGAGATGCCACCCAGTTTGTTTGGATCAACTGGGCTTAACGCCCCAGGGAAAATCAGAACAGTGGGATGGAGGAGAAAGGGGTGGGAAGAGTGGGGGGACAGCAGGGCAGGGGAGGGGGGCAGCCCTAAATCAGGCAGAAACAAAGGAATTGCTGGCTTTAAGCTGGTGGCATCTCTCCAAAAACCACGAGACCACGTTGTCCTCTGGTGCTGGCTCACGCAGGTCAGCGAGTCAGAGCCAACACAGCCCCGGTCCCCGTCAGTGACAAAGGTGGGGGGAAGGAAATTCCCCACCCTGAGCATGGCTGCCCACCCCACACACACCCCACCAACCTCATCCCAGTCCCCACCACCACCACCTTTTCCAGCCCTGGGCTTCTCTGGGCCAAGCCGGGGGCCTGCGCTGCCCTCGGCTGCTCACAGAGATCACAGCGTGGAGCCAGAGCCTTTCCCAAAGAACCACCGTTTTCTTTGGACAGGCAGAGTCAGGACAAACAGCACAAGGTACAAGCCATGCCCGCCCAGTTGAACCAGTAAGCGAGGCTGAGGAGAATTTTAACCAGACCTCAAGATCTCCGAAATGTACCCTGGGTTTTTTTTTTTAGCTCTGTAGAAACGAAGAATCCAAAGAGAAAGCTTAAATCTGTGCTAGGGGAGATCCCCAGCAGGAGCAGTGCCATGAAGCACCCCCCTCATCTCAAAAGCTCTCTCCCAACTCTCACCAAACCAGTAAGCCATCGCTGACTGGATGCCAGCCAGGAGGTGGTGGTGGCTACAGTATCTCTGGCACCGTTGCCCTCCCGAGGACTCATCCTGGGAACTGCCTGTTCCCGGCCTCTTCCAAAGCCTCCCCTCTCCCTAAGACTTGAGCAACACCCCCAGAGATAACCCCCCGCCCCAGCCCTGCAGCGTATGGACCTGAGTGGTGGCCGTGATGGAGAGCACGAAGGTGGGAACCGTGGAGCAGCTCAGGTTGAGAAGTCGGCCCTAGGAGAGAGCAGGAGGGGGTTTGCAGGGAGCTGAACTCACTCCCCAAGCCAAAGGGAATTAACTCTCAAGAGAGGAGTCACCTCTCCCCCCTCCCCGGGGCAAGGGGGCAACCACAGTGCGGTGGAGCATTCACACTCTGCCTCAGTTTCCCTCCCAACCCTTAGCTTTAAGGCAGGGAAATGTCCCCAGAAAGGGCCAGTCCCTCCCACTGACCGGAGAGCTCAACTGGGCAGGAGACACCCTCCCAGTTTGCTGCACATAAACCCTGCCCAAGCCAGGAGCTGGCATCGTTTGGCTGATGGGGACAGCTCAGGGCTCAAAAAGGACGGAGCCAGATGGCACCTCTGGAGCTTTCTTGGGTTCTCAACCTCCTCTTGCACCTTTCCACCCGGTTCTCTCTCTCTGTTACAAGCTCTGGCCCGAGGTGATCTCCTGCTAGAGGTCCAAAGCCACGGCGTGGCGTCCTTCTCAGCGTTACCTCCGCCAGCAGCACCACCCGCTTCCCATCTGGCCAGATGACGTGGTCCACCTGAGAGCGGACCCGCTCCCAGGTCAGCTCCGGGGTCCGCAGGCTGGTCTGCAAGAGCAGGAGGAAGAGGATGGAGTCATCGCAGGGCGGGGGGACGGCAGGAGGAGGCAGCCATTGGGGCCGCAGGCAGACTCACCACATCGATCTCGGTGTTGGAGTGGCCCATGTTGCAGACGATGCAGCTGTTCTTCATCCGATCCAGGTGTTCTCTGGTCACGACATTCTTGTTCCCTGCAGAGAAAACACAGATGAAGCCCAGGCCCGTGGAAATATAAACCCTCTGATCTCTCTTTCCCTGCACTTGGCCCAGAGAAGCTCAGTTTGGGCCAACATCAGATGAACTTCCACCAGGATAAGAGCCCTCCTGCCTGTGATAACAGAGATACACATGGGATGAGGGCTGAGCTTTGGTCTCAGGCTCTTGGAGACCCCGAAACACCTCTGGGGACACACAGTTGTGATGTCCCACCTCCCAGGGGCTGAGGAAGACTATGGCCAAACAGCAAGACGGGGAGGGGGAGGAGGAAAAGCTCTTGCCAGAGAACAGCTATTGCTCTTGTAAAACCAGCAGCCAAGTGTCCTCCATCCCCAGTTCCCCCCAGCCCTGGAGAAGCCCCGCTTGGGAATGACGGCTCCTTCTCAGCCTGCTCCGAGCCTCATCCAGCACCTTCTCCATCCCTACCTGTGCAGGTGATGACGACATCCACCTGACGGATTACTTCACTCAGCTTCACCACCCGAAATCCGTCCATGCTGGCAAAAAAGGGGGAGAGGGGGCCACCATGAGGAGGAGGAGAAGCCTGTGCCCTCTCTGCCCCAGGCCAGGAGGGATCTTGGTGCTGCAGGAGCTCCGGATTGCTCGGGCAGCAGCCAGGCTAATCCTTCCACACCCCCGGGGGAGGCGAGATGTGAGAGGAAAGGCTGCAGCGTCAAACCTGTTCTCTCAAACATTGGAGGAGCCAGGGGACAAGCTGGAGAACTCGGCATGACCCCTCTAGCAGCCTTCCCAAGCCAGCTGGTGCAAAGTCCTACTGCCTGGTACCCCCCCAGCCCTCAAAGCTGCGCCCTCCCAGCCCTTCCCTGGTGCCCCCCAACGAGATGTATATTCTCCAGGACGAGCCACAAAAATCTCCTTGGCTGCTCTTCAGCCTCTGCTGGGGTTTAAAGGAGGCCTGGGAGCAGACAAAGGGATGTTCACCAGCAGCGTGGAACATCTTACCAAGCTTGGAGAGCACAGATGGGGTCGATCTCCGTGACATAGACGATGGCCCCCAGGGCTTTCAGAGCGGCGCAGCACCCCTTGCCGACCTGCCGAGGCAAAGCGGCAGCGTGAAGATGAACACGGGACACACAGGATCCTACAACCCCTTCCCTTAAACACGCCCCAGCGCACCCCAGGCCAGGAGATGCTCCTCTTCTCCACCTGCCCAATGCCAGGAGCAGCTCAGCGATGATGTACCTGGCAAGTGGGCACCTTTGCCGCTAGCCCAGGTGCCTTTCCAAGGCCACCAGCTCTCCAGGAGCTCCCCAAAACCAACCCGCTCGCAGCCTACGCAGCCCCCAGCATGGCTGGAGGCCTCCTGAGCTCTCCTCCAAGAGGAGATTCAACCCAGCCTGACTGAGTGTGCTCTTCCCCTACTTGCCTTTATGACAAAAGGCTTCTTTGGCATCCAAGAGCTGTCCTGCTCTTGGGGACAGGACTCAGTGGGACAGGTCCTCCCTCCACATCAGCACAGGGGAGAGCAGAGCTCCTGTAACAGCATCTCTGACTCTACCCCGCCCCTCGCCTAGAAATTAACCTGAAACCTGGTTCTCCAGGCTCCAGTTTGTTGCTAACACCTGGGTAAATCCACCCTTACTCATGTCTCAGCCCCCATCTCTGACCAGCAAGATGCTGCCGGACAAGAAACATCTCCAGAGACACCTTCACAAACTGGGACTCCAACCCACACCCAGAGGAGGACACCAGTGAGGGCAGAAGGACCCTTGTGTTTTGAAGGAATCCAGTAAAACTCGGGACTGGCCCTGGGGACTACAACTCCCAGCACAACTGGTGGCTGGAGGAGGAGCTGCCTGGGCCAAAGCCAGTGCAGGCTCTTGGTCAAGCAGAGCTGGGCTCCACCGGGGTCTAAATAAATTAGCAAGCGTGTTCCTGGCTGGGGAAGAAGCGTTTGCAGCTGCTGCCAGGCCCTTCGCAGCGTGGGAAGACAAACACCCACGCAGACGGGTGCACAGATGGAGGGAAGGTGGCAGCTCCCGGCTCTGTGCTCTTCCAGAGCAGAATCATTTACCAGTTCATGAGAGGAGTCCCCTCTGCCAGAACATTATCCACCAGCGAAATACAGCCGGTCCCTCCGCCTCCTCTGTCACAGGCTCGGTGACAGCCAGGCTTGGATGCTGAACTCGATCCAGGGACGGCAGATGGGAGCCCCCATGGGTAGTTATCATTCAGGCCAGCGTTCCCAGCAACTGTCGTATTTGCAGCCCAGCTAATCGGGAGGCAAACTGGGAAATGTGATGCTTGTTCTCCAGCCTCCCAGTGGGTGCTTGCATGATTTCCTTGGTAATTGCTGCCCAGGTTTGATTGACTCCTAGATTAAGGGCACACGGTGGGTCATGGAGACGCTGGGAGGGCTTGAGCCCCTCTGCTGGGAGGACAGGCTGAGAGAGCTGGGGGGTTCAGCATGGAGAAGAGAAGGCTGTGGGGAGACCTCCGAGCCCCTTCCAGTCCCTCCAGGGGCTCCAGGAAAGCTGGGAAGGGACTCTGGATGAGGGAGGGGAGCCCTAGGAGGAGGGGGAAGGGTTTGACCCGGAAAGAGGGGAGATGGAGCTGAGATGTGGGGAAGAACTTCTTTGGTGTGAGGGTGGTGAGAGCCTGGCCCAGGTTGCCCAGAGAAGCTGTGGCTGCCCCATCCCTGGAGGAGTTGAAGGCCAGGTTGGAGGGTGCTTGGGGAGCACCCTGGTGTGGTGGGAGGTGTCCCTACCCAGGGCACCCGGCGGGCACTCAGTGGGCTTTAAGGTCTCTTCCCATCCAAACCATTCTGTGATTCTATGCTCTTTGCACAGGGGGGAAGCAGGGTGCTGAATTCAGGGGAAGGATGGCTTGGGGTGAGGCTGACTCCCAGCCCCACTGACAGCTGGTTGTGAAACTCACCTCCCCATAACCACAAACCACCACTTGCTTCCCTCCGAACATCACATCCGTGGTCCTCTTCAGGCTGGGGGACAGAGAGAGACCTGTGTTGGGATTAGTCAAGCGCATCCCGCTGATGGCACAGGCCAGAGACCTGTGTGAGAGCCCCCCAGAATCAGGTCCTACAAACACACACCAAGGGCAAAGCAGCCAAGAGCCTGAACTCTGCTCAAGAGGAGCCAGAGCCAAACCCACTGGTGCAAGAGTGACAGCAGGGATGGGGAGAAGGTTGGGACTCACCCGTCCAAAATGGATTCCCGGCAGCAGTACAGGTTGTCGAATTTCTGTTTGGTGACGGAGTCGTTGACGTTCATGGCTGGCACACAGAGCTTCCCAGCCTTGGAGAGCTGGTAGAGCCTGGAGGAGGACAGAGGCGGGTCAGAGAAGAGAGAAGCAACACATAAGAGATCTCCAGACCAGCCTTTCCAAGCCTCCTACCTGTGCACGCCGGTCACGCTCTCCTCCACGATCCCTCGGATCTTCTTGAACACATTGGGATATTTCTTATAAACCCAATGGGTCAGGTCCCCACCGTCATCCAGGATCTAGAGAACGGTCAAGGAAGAGAATGGAACAGTCAGGCCTTTCACTGGGAAAGGAGTTTGCTGGGGATGGGACAGGGAAAAAGAGCTGGGGAGCATCTTCAGGTACTGATGGGGGCTGGTTGGGCAGAGGCTTGGGGGCCAGGACTCCTGGACTCCTCCAGCTGCCAGCAATTCGGGGTCTCCCATAAAACACAGAGGACTTTTTTACCGCCTGAATGGAGCTGGTGGGTCTTAACAGGGTTTTCTGCTCCCGCTATGGCTCTGCAGCCTGGAAACATGACCGCAGGCAGCACTGACTGACCAGACTGAGAGCAGAAGGACACCCAACATCCAGGCCCTGAGAGCAAAAAGTGGAGAGGGAAGGGCTGTCACAGCCCACTGGCACGTGCCACCACACCATTAGTGATCACAGACCATACATCATGGCAGCGAGAGGCATCACCTGCTTTTAGCAAGGGAAGGGTCTCCTGCACAGCCCCCTCTCTCTTTGGGAGAGGCAGGATGGGATCTGTATCCAAAGAGGAGCATTTGGGGCAGCTCCCACAGGGCTGACCCTGAGGGGAAAGAGGTCCCATGGGTTCTTGACTCGTTGTCAGCTTGGGCAGGAGATGCTCCCATGCTACTGGGCTGCACCGGCACAGGACACCATCCCTGCACCTTCCACAGCAGCCCCCAACCCAGTTCCAGCTGCCATTCTCCAGGAACCCCACTTTAACAGGGGCTCAGAGGCCTTTACGCCACCAGTAGATGCACAGGCACCCCCAGCAGGAGCCCAGGACCAGCCCCAAAGAAGGGAAAGGTGAGGAATACCCAGTGCCCACTCCACTGGGAGGAAGAGGAAGGGCTGGAAGAAGGCTCATTACCATGTTGGCCTGCCAGCCATCTACGTTAACACAGCGGTCAATGCACCACCAGAAGTCATCTTCCGACTCCCCCTTCCAGGCAAACACGGCAACACCTAGAAGAAGAGGAGCATCCTTGGCATCTGCTGAGGTTGGCAGAGCTCTCTGCTGCTTGGCCAGTGCAGGAAAACCACAGACAGGAGGGCCAAGGGGCCACACAGAGATCAAATGCTCTCTTGGGCTGAGGAGAGAGTTGGGAGGGTTCAGCCTGGAGAAGTGAAGGCTCCAGGGAGACCTCCGAGCCCCTTCCAGTTCCTCCAGGAAAGCTGGGAGGGACTCTGGATGAGGGAGGGGAGACCTAGGAGGAGGGGGAAGGGTTTGACACTGAAAGAGGGGAGATGGAGCTGAGATGTAGGGAAGAACTTCTTTGGTGTGAGGGTTGTGAGAGCCTGGCCCAGGTTGCCCATCCCTGGAGGGGTTGAAGGCCAGGTTGGAGGGGACTTGGAGCCCCCTGGTGTGGTGGGAGGTGTCCCTGCCCAGGGCAAGGGGTGGCACTGGGTGGGCTTTAAGCTCCCTTCCACCCCAAACCATCAACGGATCCAGACTTACTTATCCCCCCCTCAAAGATATTTTGGACCCCAAACCAGCCCTCAAACCAAGGGTCTGGGACCGGGCTGGGGGGCCAGGAGGGGCTGGAAGGACTGGGCTGGGCTGTACTCACCAGCTTCTGCCAAGGCAGCCGCCACTTCGTTCTGGGTGGAATAGATGTTACAGGCAGACCAGCGGCACTGTGCTCCCAGCGCACACAGCGTCTCGATCAGCACCTGTGAGAGAGCGGGGTGAGCAGCAGGCCTGGGGCTGCGGTGATGGACGCGAGCCCAGCATGGGGCCCCTGAAACCCATTGTGCAAGGGGGCAGTGAGGAACCTATCAGAGATCGGGTCCCAGCAAACATCGCCCTGGGGAAATACAGGAGGCAGAACCTCTCTGAGATGTTTCCAGCAAAGAGAAGGTGTCTCCCCCAGTTGCCCACGGCTGGGAATCTGTCTTTCCCAGGGAAAAAGTGGTCTCTCCTACCCCAGAAGCCCCAAATAAGCAGCCACTCACTGCAGTCTGGGCTGTGATGTGGGTACAGCCTACGATTTTAGCTCCAGCCAAAGGTTTCTCCCCTTGAGCCCGTTTCCTGAGTGAGATCAGGGCAGACATGTCTGCAAAAGGAAGAGAAACGTGATTTAACGAGAGCTTCCTACAGAGAGAAGGGTCTTCTCTCCCAGAACCTAGGGTCTCCCAGGCTACATGCAGCCCCACAGCCAGGGAGAAAACTCCTCCTCCTTGGCCTTACCCCTAAACCCCAGTGACATTTGTCATTTGTCCAGTAACGACAGAGGTCTGGGACAGGCACTACCCAAGTAGGGCAGCCCAGGACGGTCACCAGCCCTGCAGCCAAAGAGGCATCGAGGAGAAGGACCTAAAGAAGAAGAAGCCAGGGAAGAGCTGCTCTAAATGGGCCTGGATCACCTTCCCCTTCCATGGCACTGGCAGCTCGTGTCTAAAAGGAAGCCAAAAGCAAAGTTGCCCAATACCCCCCCAACTGAAAACGGTAACTCAGCTTCCCACAGCCCCCAGGGGAAGAGGCCGGAACTCTCAGTTTTCATGGCCCCCAAGGTGTTGCAAGATCCTTGCCCACTGAGGTTTCTCATCCAAAGCCACCACGACATTAAACCCTGCAAGAGCTCGGTGGTTGTCAGGAAATGGGTTCCACGCAGTTTTAACGCCTGCTGTCGCATCTAGCTCTTCCACAAACAATCTGCTGATCTAGGGGGGGGCGATTAAAATGGGGTGGGAGTTGCCACTGCTCAGTTCCTGGTCTCTGGGAAGCACAACTTCCAGCCACCACAAGCCCCAAAGGAACCCCAGGCTCCGCTTTTACCTTGCTCAGCGATCTCGATCTCCCGGCGCCCAAACTCTGCCTGCTTGATGTTCTTCACGCAGAAATTGCTGCTGCCTTTGGAGTTGGTTTGTTGTTTCTCACGGGGAGACACCTCGTCATCAGAGCTGTCGGTGTAGGAGGCAGCTAAACCAGGAGAGGGACACACGTTAAGCCAGATCTCAGGAACCTGGGGACCTCCTACCCCTTCGGGCAGGTTTTGGCTTCGTTTTGCTTCCCACACAGACCTCCATGGGTCAAACTACAAATCTCCTGCGGGAAAACCAACTTCCAGGAGAAGTTTTCCACTCTTGTCATCCAAAATGACCCAGAGATAATTGGGCTATCAACTGGGAATCAAGACCTGAGCCCCAGGAACCCCCCAGAATGAGCCCCTCCACCCAGCAGCTGGAGCATCCCCAGATGTGGGGTGAGCAAGCGCGTTCCCAGCGGCACCAATCCGGATTCAGGAGAGGAGGATGCCCAGAGAAGGAGCCCAGCACCTACCGGAGCTGTAGCTGTCGGTGGAAGATTGAGAGATGGAACGGGACAGGGACCGACGGCCTGTCTTGGTTGGGAACTTGGAGAACTCCTGCATGTCATCTGCAAACTGGATTTGCTGAAAGAGCAGAGGAAAAAACAAAAAGGGCTAAAAGCTTGAAAGATCCCCCTTTTGCCCATCCCTGGCTCCTCTCCAAGAAAGTCCAGCTCCTCAGACTGCACAAATACTGTGAGCCCTCCAGAAAAAAAAACCCATGCAGGCAGAGACCCTGCTCCAACTCCAACCATTCCCGAGGGATTTCTGCCCTAAAAGCTTAGCAGGAAGAAAGCTGGGGTGGTGCCAGCAGGAACCCAGATCCCTCTGGTGCTTCCAGAGGCTTTTCTCCAAGAGCAGAGGATCCTGCAGGTAAAAAACCACAGCGCATCCTTCCAAAATCGACACCAAAAGCCAGGATGGGGCTGGGGGAGCTGAGGGGGAGCAGGAAATCAAGCACTACCCAAGAGAGAATATTTCAACAAAAAGCAGTTGATGTTGAGTTGGCTTTCTGTCTCCTCTGCATCCCAGCAGTTTCCAGTGTAAAAGAAGCCCTAAACCAGCCACCCTTCCTTTTGCTCTCAGCCAGAGGCAGCTCAAAGCTCCGGCACTCATCAAACTCAAGGAAAAGAGGGGAAAAATAACCCCAAACCACTCGGCTGCTCCTCTCCTTCCCTCAGATCAGCCAGCAAACCAAAAAGCAGCCTTATTGCTGCTTCTGCCAAAGGGAAAATAACCACGGAGCTGAAAGGGAATTAGGAAAAACACCAGTAAATGTTCCTGCCCAACGCCCCCCTCCCCAACACACTGCCAAGGGGGAGACCTGCAGAGGGACTTGGATGGATGGGATGGATGGGCTGATGTTAATGGCATGGGCTTCAACAAGGCCAAGTGCCAGGTCCTGCCCTTGGGCCACACCAACCCCATGGATGGCTACAGGCTGGGGGAAGGGTACCTGGAGCTGCCTGGCAGAAAAGGACCTGGGGGTGCTGGTTGACCAGCGGCTGAACATGAGCCAGCAGTGTGCCCAGGTGGCCAAGAAGGCCAAGGGCATCCTGGCTTGTGTTAGAAATGTTGTGACCAGCAGAAGTAGGGAGGGGATTGTTCCCCTGTGCTCAGCACTGGGGAGGCCACCCCTTGAGTCTGGTGTCCAGTTCTGGGCACCTCAACCCAAGAGAGATCTGGAGGGGCTGGAGCGAGTGCAGAGGAGGGACATGGAGCTGGGGAAGGGCCTGGAGAATCAATCTTATGGAGAGAGATTGAGGGAGCTGGGAGTGTTTAGTTTGACGAAGAGGAGGCTGAGGGGAGACTCTCTACAACTGCTTGAAAGGGCATTGCAGAGAGGTTGGTGCTGGTCTCTTCTCACAGGGAATTAGCCATAGAAGGAGAGGGAATGGCTGCAAGTTGCAGCAGGGTAGGGTTAGGCTGGCCATGAGGCAAGAATTCTTCCCAGCAAGAGTGGTCAGAGCCTGGACTGGGCTGGCCAGGGAGGTGGTGGAGTCACCATCCCTGACTGTGTTTCAGAGTCGCTGAGATGTGGTGTTGGGGGATCTGGTGTAGGGGAGAGCTTTGTAGAGTGGGGCTGATGGTTGGACTCTATGATCCCAAGGGTCTCTTCCAACCAAAATGATTCTATGTTTCTATGAACATAGAATCTTCAAGGGGAGAAGATTTCAAGTATTCAGTTGAGATGATCCATTCCAGAAGGGGGGAATCTGGGGTGTCTCCAGCACTGGGATGGCTATTTGGGCTGTAAAATGGGGCTATGGTTCCTGGAGAACCTCAGCTGAGGAGCCAAAAATGACAGTATTTCATTTAAGAGGGGAGAAGGGGACATGAAACCCACCGCTCAGTCCAAGGGAGGCGATGTGGGGTGATGGAGGTGACCCCAGCATCCCCTCCAAGAACAGTCCAGCACACCAGCTCAAGTCCATCCTCGCACCCAGGCAGCATTTCCAGGCATTTTGGGTGGGTTTTTTAGCTGGCTCCTCCATCCTGGATACATCCCAGCCCTGGCATCGACTTCCCAGAGCCGATTTCCCAGCAGATGCCCTGTATTCCTGAGACAATACTGCAGGGAATTTGCATTTTGTGAAAGGAAGGGGAAGGCCGAACGGGGTTTGCAGGTTTGGTTTTGCAACCAGTTCAGGGCATTGGCTGCAGAGGGAGGAACTGGAAGGCACTGTAACCTGCAGCGGCACTGGGAGAACTGGTACGGAGAGATAAGAGGTGGAGAAACACTTCTAGCAAAGGCAGTCGAGCAGGTAAAAAAGCCACGTCCTCAGGGCGTGGGGCAGCCCCAGCGGTTTCCCAACCAAGGAATGATCTTGCTGGAATTCGTTCAAGGTCCGTTGCCCGGATCAGTCTTCCCTGGAGAAAGGCTTGTGCCACCTCCCTGCTGGCACATGGCTCAGGGGCAATTCCAGAGGGGGAAAAAAAAGATGGGTAATTTCAGAACAGCAAGATGCTCACCTCCATCGCACCCATCTCTTCTTCTGCCAACTCATCCACCCAAAGGGTGTAAATGTGCCCCATAAAACAGCTGTTGGCGTTAAACCAGCTTAAAGCATTAGCTGTGGAATTTTCTCCAGCTCAGGGAAAGGTTTCCAGGGAAGAGGTGAAACCAGGAAGGAGAAAAAAACCCAGACCCAGATAACCCAAGGGCTTTGCTGCTCTGGCCCAGGGTGGCAGGTGTGTCCCTGCTCCCAGCACTCAGGCCCTGGAAATCCCTGCAGCGAAAGGTGCTACCTCCATGGTCTCATGGAGGAAAGCTGGTTTGGGATGCGATGATCCCATCCCAATGGAAGGTGGGGATGGGATGGATGGATGGATGGACGGACCAACCAGGCTTGGAGCAACCTGGTCTGGTGGGAGGTGTCCCTGCCCAAGGGGATGGGATGATCTTTAAGGTCCCTTCCATAGAATCATAGAATCATTTTGGTTGGAAGAGACCCTTGGGATCATCCAGTTTCCAACCCTTCTAGAATTCTATGATCCCACATCAACCAGAACCACCAGGCTCTACCGGTCACCACCAGGGAGAGACCAGCTGCGGGTGTTGAACCAGCTCCTGGTCCTGCTTTTTAGGAGAAACAGAGGGGTTTGAATACAAGGATGGGGAAGGGGAGGAGAAATCACTGCTAAAGAAACCGTGGGCTGAATTAACAGCAGTAATCCCCGCCGTGGCTTTAGCAGAGCTCAGCTGAACCCCGCAGCTTAGCGAAATCTGCCCTAAAATTATCACCAAACGCCGCCGGCAGCTTCCAAACCGCGGCATCCGTTCCCCACATCCAACCCCTCCTGAGCCCGGCAAACTAATGACCAGCTGAGAGGATGATGAAGGAGGGGAGGACGGCAAGTGACACGGTGGCAGCGAAGCCACCGGGTTGATAGGGGACGTCTGTGACCGGTGGCCGCATTCCCCTCCACAGGCTCTCGGGCTGCATTAAAGCGAGGGAGACAATCTCGTAATCCCTCGGCTCGCCAGGGGAATGTGAGTGAGTGAACGGCATCCCCGGCCAGGGGCTGAGGATGAGGAGGGACTGGGATGGGTTTGGATTGGGAGAACACGAGTACATCCTCACTGGAAGGGGTTTTGTTCCAACACCGGGGGTGGGAGCACAAGAGCAAAGAAAAAGATGTGGGTTTTTTTCCAGCCCGGCAATTCCTGACCCAGGAGGTAAAACACCACAGCCTGGGTTTCTCCCCGCAGAAACGGAGCCAGGGTTTTTTCCAACATCGTTGCCCCATCAGGCTGGGGTCCTGATGGAGCCCTGGGCCAGGCAAGGCTGGAGGGGGGTGGGGGAGAGATGTCCTGAAGGAAAACCCCAGGATCCAACATCTCCTGCCAAGCTTTTTGCAAAGCAGGGCTGGCCACTGCCCGCTCCCAGCCACACCGGATGAGCCACTTCTCTGTTTGCTCCCCTTGGGCCTGAAGGTGCCCCATTCCCACGGAGGTCCCACCCTTCCCAACAATGGCTCCGGCTCTTTTCCAGCTCCAACCACCCCTTGCATTGGCCTTGCTGTGATACAGCACCTCATCCCAAGAAGGGTGCAAAGAGGGTCCCTCCTGAGCTCTCCCAGGACAAGCACCGACCACCATGTTGGGCTGACACTGTCAACTCCTGCCCAAAACCACCACAATCAGCTTTAACGAGCCTCTCCCTTCGTTAAAAGGTACCAGCCCCTACGTGGGCACATGGGCCAGGCAGTCCCGAACCCAGCAGCCCACACACCCCTGGCACATACAGCCTCGTCTGTTTAATTATTACAACATGGGAAGGGCAAACAGACTCCAGATCTGGACTGCCACCACCTTGTGACTGCTGGGTGTGCCATCCTCCATGGTTTAGCTGGCATTTTTCCCCCCGGCAAGCCAGCTAGAGAGCAGCTTTTGGAGCTTACCAAGAAAGGGAAGTTTCTCCCCATCTCTGAGCTGCAGAGGACTTTGTAAACCCAGCTGGATTTACCTCGGGGCACAGATGAGTCAGGCACGTCCCTCTCACGCAAGACATCCCCACTTTTCATTTTAAAACTCTTTGCATCCCCAGAAAAGGCTCCAGAGAGGATGCTCCAGCTCCTCTGACACTGTTAGAGCAGGTTGAGGAAGGAGGAGGAGGAGGAGGATCTGGAAAGCATCCACCGACCCACAGCCACCCCGGGGGCCACACGCTGACCCCATTCACCATGGGACAGGCTCCATGGGGGAAAGGGCACGTGCTGGGGATGGGCTCCAAAACTCTTACCACCACCAGCTTGGCCTTAGCAACCTTCCTTTTATTATTATTATTTTTCACTTGGGACAACAGAAGTGACAGCACATCCCCAGTGGTGTAAAAAAGCGGCCTTACAGCTCCAGAGTACCTGGGGGGGGG
>VZTM01013925.1:21016-35574 GCA_013400555.1 Jacana jacana | reverse complement strand
CGGGGAAGGAGGTGGGGAGCAGTGGCAGCAGAAACCTCCCCCCACCCCAGACCCCGCCAAGAGCAGTCTCGCCTTGGCCCTGGGGATGGGATTACGCCAAGCTGGAAGCACGTCCTGCTGTGGGCCCAGGCACTCCATGACCTCACCACCACGTGCCTCCGAGGAGGAAGGAAAAGAGGAAGCTTAGCCTTTTTTTTTCTTCTTTGAAATTAAATAAATAAATAAATAAATAGCCTTTACCCAAGCTTTTCCTGGGAGAGTGAGTGTGACCCACAGCCAGGCCAGCATCACTCACCCTTTCCACGACAGCGAGCATCACCCCAGGGGTGATGTCCAACCCTTCTCCCAACCCACGCGATGCTCCAGTTCCGCTCCTGCGTTCCCAGGTCATGGGGACTGATATGGAGACATCACACTCCCAGCCACGCTGGACCTGCCACCCCCCTCCCCAAAACCACCTCTGCCTTGTCCCAGGGGTACAGCCACCCCAAGGTTGTCACCTTGCACCCATGGGTGCTGCACACACGCAGACACCCCTCCTCAATGCGTGTAGAGATAAACCGGGGCCTTGCAAGGCAGCAGCTGGCGTTGGGCAAGGGCCAGGGGAAGTCGTGCCTGGGCTAATAAACACATCGAAACTGTCTGTGGTTTCCCGTGTGGGTGGCTTTCTCCCTCTCCCCAGCTACGGGGTGATGTCCCCTGGGGTGTTCAGCCCTCCCCATCCCACCCCAGGGCTGATGCTGGAGCCCTGACTTTATTGGGTGCAGGAAGGGAAACGCTAATTTAAAGAGGAAAAGAAAGGAAATATTAATTCCTCCTGCTGACCATGGCACCAGGATGGAGCTCACCCCCATCCCTGGCAATGCCAAAATTACACCCAGCCACAGCAGGGCCTTCAGAAGGATTGGGGACCCCTGGGGTTACCTCAAGCTGCTGGAAAGGTGGCAGAGAAAGCAGGACACAAGCCGGGAACGACTCCCTGGGGCAAACCCAAACCACTGTGAGCTGCTTATTCCTCCTCCAGCACCAGGTCTCTTGGCCAGGAGGGAGGTCCTGGGATGGTTTGGCTTCACTTCAGCCCTTTCCTTTGGAAAGGGATGAGGCTGGATGTCACCACAAGGTACCTGACCCCAAAAGCAGCACCTTCGCTTCAGGGTAGGGAGAAAAAAATCCCAAAGCCCATCAAAGTGGCCAAACCACAGCTACCGTGCTCCCAGCATGGAAAAATTAAACTGGGAGTGCTCCTGGGCTGAAATCTCCCCTTTTTTTGAGGGGTGGAGAAGGGGAATGCACCCTGGGCAGCACCCACAAAGCCAGAGGGCAGCACCCACAAAGCCAGAGGACACACACACACCCACACACACACCATTTCAGGGCAGGAGGCACGGTTAGTGGCACAATCACCTCCAGGCTATGGATCTAGGAAGAAAAAAGCTTAATCCCTACCTCCCAGCAGGACCTCAGCAATTCTTGCCACAGGGAGAAGGTGGATTGGAGCCCAACAGCCTCCCCCCATCACCTTTCAATTAAGCTGGGAGGGGGACACACAAATCTATCACCTTCCAGTATCAAGCCCAACACTTGGCAGCTGGTTTCTATCAGCTCCCAGGACTCACCTGACCCAGGGATGCAGCCAAGCATCAGCCAAGAAAGAAGGTTTTTACCCTTCCTCCCCCCCCTTTCTTTTCTCCACAATTTTTCCTCCTTTTTCCCCTTTTTTGGGGGTTCCCCTTGGAAGAGGAAAAGCAGATCTGGGTTTGCCACAGGGGTTCCAGGTCATCCAAGGAGAGGTCCTCCAAGGAGAGGAGGACTTGGGNGGGGGGGGGGGGGGGGGGGGAGATGAACTCAGTCCTCCCCCTGTGGCACCACGTCTTCCATCACCTTCCCATGGGCTGAGCACCCTGTCACGGGGCAGGATACGTCCCCCAGAGGGGCTGGGTTTGGGGGTGTCTGGGTAGATGCTTCACCTTCCGGAGGACAGCTCACCCGTCCCCCCCACACACACACTCACACCCCTGGGATGCTGTGTTTGGGCTGTTTTCTCCCCAATTTTCACACATTCCAGCCAGGCTCAGCTGCTGAGTCATGCTTGGTGAGTGGCTGGGGGGGGAATATATAAGGAACCTGCCAGGGGGCAAGGGATATTCCCCCCAGCCTGACCCCACCACCACCACGAGGAGGAACTCGTTGAAACCACTCCGGGGAGGAAAAGCACTGGGTGCCCTCGTCCCCAGGGCACCCTCATTGATGGGGCACCCACATCTTCTGGGGCACCCTCATCTCCCTCATCTCCCTGGCACCTTTGAGTAATGGAGGACCCACATTAGTGCATCAGTGGGGCATCCCCATGTCCAGGGCAGCCTTATTAATGGGGCAGACACCTCAATGGGGGACCATCAACTCTGGGGCACCCTTGTCTCCAAGGAACCCCTTATTTATGAGGTACCTATATCTCTGGGGCACCCTGATCTTTGGGGTGCCCTTGTCTCCAAGGAACCCTTATTTATGGGGCACCTACATCTCTGGGGCACCCTGTTCTTTGGGGTGCCCTCATCTCCAAGGCACCTTTAGTAATGGGGCACCTACATTAATAAGGTGCCCTTATTAGTGGGGCAGACCCATTGATGTGGAGACCATCACCTCTGGGGTACCCTCCTCGCCAAGGCACCCTTATTTATGGGGCACCCTGACCTCTGGGGCACCCTCACCTCCATAGTACCCTTAGCAATGGGGCCCCCGCATCAGTAGGGCACCCACACATCTGGAACACCCTCATTAATGGGGCACCCACCACCTCAGGGCCACCCTTATTAATGGAGCAGCCACGTTAATGGGGGACTCTTGCTTCTAGGGTGCCCCCATCTCCAAGGCACCCTTATTTATGGGATATCCACATCTCTGGGGCACCCCCACCACCATGGCACCCCTCAGAGCGGGACACCCACATTAATGGGTTACTGTTGTTCCTGGGACACCCATGACACCCTACATTTCAGGGGCAGCGGCATCTCTTGGGTCACTGGTATCAATTGGGCACCATCATTATTTGACAGCCTCCTCTCCAGGGCACCCACCCTTTCAGAGCAGCCCCCAGATCCCCCCAACCCCATGCCCTGTTTCATCAGCCCCATGGGCGCTGCATCCCCATGGAATATCCCATGGCCATTGGGGTTGGGTATCCCAAAAGCAGCAGGAGCATCCAAGGGTTGGGGATCATCCATCACCCCTTTGCCCCCTCCATCATTGCACGAACCACTCTGGGCCTGGCTTTGTGCTCGCAGAGCCAGAAACCAGCTGTGGTTTGGGAAAAAAGAGGAAAATTTGAGTTTTCCTCCTCCGTAGGAATGAGACTGGGGGGGAAGGAGGAAGGAGAAGCGTCTCTGAGTCCTGAGTGGCCCTGGAGACAGTTTCCTCCCTGAGTATCTGGGGGAGGCTTTTATTTAGCTGGCACAGATTATATTTGGGGCACTTTTTATTCCGGTTTCCTCCCGGCAACAGGCCGAGATGAGTCAGATATCCAAAATAAAGATAAACTAAATACGAAAAAATAAAGGGAAGTAAAGGCAAAACTCCCACTCTTCTCGCAAACCTTAACAGGCACAGCCAGTGCCGGAGCTGCTGGATGGAGCTGGGGAGGCTGGAGCCAGTGGTGGGTGGTGGCCTGGGCTAAATCCTGCAAGGATTTTGGGGTGCTGGCATCACTGGTTATGCTGGGAGTCATTCCTCGCCTCCATTGTCCCGGTGTGTTGGGCAGCGAGCATCGTTCCTGGAGTGGGGCTGGGGAGGGGGGGGGTGGGAAACCCCACTGACCTTCAGCGCCGAGCAGGATTTAGGCAGGGTGATGGGTTTTACTCAAGCTGGAAAGGAGCCAGCAGCCCTTTCCCTGGGAAGCAGGAGAGGAGATTTAACCCTTCTGGCCACGGGTGTCCCCTCCCCCTGGTGGCTGTCTGTACCCTGTAAAAATTTGGGGTGGTCTGAGTGCGTATTTGGAACCAGGCAGCCATGGTTTGGCCAGACACCCTGCCCGGCGCTGCCGCGGTCCTCCTCGTCCTCGCCACGGCCACAAATCCCCACTGTCCTTCCGAGGGGTTTTGCCAAATGTGACCCCAAAGTGGCGGTGAGAAGGGAAAGGAGGGACAGGACAGACACACATGGATCAGGATGGCTGTAGAAACCCCCTCCCCTTCTCCCCCNGCAGGAAAAATGGGCTTAGTCAGGCTGGAAAGGAGCCGGCTCTTCCCGGGAGCAGGGATTTAACCCCTCCGGCGAGCCAGGCTCCGTTTTCCCGAGCTCCTTTCTCCTCGTCACCCTTGGGAGCCAGTGGGTGCAGACCCCCCACACACCCCCCACCAGCACCCCCAGTGCTCCTCAGACCCCGTGCTGGGGTTGGGTTGAACCTCAGTCCTCCCAGAGCAGCGAGATGAAAATTAAAAACCAAAAGAGGAGGGAAATTATAAATGAAGAAATGGCCCCCGACACCCCCAGCTGCAAGGACGGTGCCCCGTTGGAGCATCCCTGAGGGGGGTCCGAGCCGGTGTGGGGCAGGGTTTTCCTCTCCCTCTGCCCTCTCCCCAACCACCTGCAGCCCCAGGTCTTCACCACCTGCACTCTGTAATATTTATCTTCATTAAAGACAAGCCAATGTTTTCAAGCCATTGCCTGATTTCAAGCACCTGGAGCTAGAAGGTCCCTTTTTATGGGCTGGGGTGTCCCTGAGCCTGAACCCTCCCAGCTGCTGAGCCCTGGGCTCAGCCCTTCTCTGTGGCCTCCTGAGGAGCATCCTGCACCACCGCTCCATCCCTCACTTGGAAGGACCCAAGTCCCAGCTCCTTCCTTGACACCTCCAGCTGCCAGACCCTGAGATGGCTCAGAGACACTCAGCTTCCCTCCTGTACCACAGACCAGGCCTTGGCCAAGGTGTCACCAACCACACCAGCTCAGCCCCACCACATTCCTCCAGGACCACTGGACCACCTACCGCCCATTTGAGCAATGGTAGTTTGCTCTGTGACCCCAGGAAGCTGCTGGAGGCATCTCAGGAGGCACCAGCCATCTCCCACCTTCATGATCCTTGGCTTTTGGCTCTTGCCTGCCCCTTAAAAGCCACTTTGGAGGCTGAACTGGGAGCACTGGGAGATGCTCCTAAGGCAAAATGACCCACAGGGGATGTAGAGGCCCTTTGTCTTGCAGCTCCTCTCCTCAGCCCCACTACCTTCTCCAGCCCTTGCTGGTGAGGGACCCAGGGACTCAACAGAGATGAATGTATTTCAAATCCATCAGTGAATCATCTGGGTTTGCTGTTCCCTTGCCTCGGCCACATCCATCAGTGGTGTGACCACTGGACACCCTCCAAACCAGGAGAAAAAGGCTTTGGGTTGGATTCATGCTGAAGATGCCACCCGGGGCTTGCAGATGGGAAGAGACCCAGAACCCCCCCACCCAAAAAAAAGAAAGGGTGGGTGTTCAAGCCTTCAGAATTTTTTTAGGACCTCATCAACCCCTTGCTGGCCACCAAATGGTCTTGGATGCTCATGGCACCCAGGCACATGTCCCTCCTGGTTGTCCAGCAGAAGCTGCACTGGGTGGAATAGGATGAGGGAGACAATGGTTTCTCCTCCCCCACCAGCTTCCTGTGAGAGCCACCTTCCATTCCAAGTATTTATTGATGGAATGGAATTCAACAACATTTTCTGACAGGAACCAGTTGCCTTTTGGGGATAAAAACGCAACCCAGCCATTTGTGTCCCACCGAGCTCCAACAGTGTTTGTTTGGAAGGGGCACTGGGGGACTCGGGGCACCCAGACTCCTGTACTGTGTCTCCCAATGGGATTGGGAACCATGGACAAGTGTGGGACATGCCACCTGATGTTGGAATTTTGCATCAAACACCTCGTAGTGCTCCTAATCCAACCCCAGCTCCCCCCTTTCCAGCTCCCTGCCATTTTGCTCACCTTCTCCCACCCCTGGGGGTAGGAAAGACCCAAGCCCCCCCCCCTCCCATTTTGCCCCCCTCCCCCCCCCCCTGGGGTTAGAAAAGACCCAAGCCCCCCCCCCACTGAGGACACATACGATGACGTGCCAGGAGGAACCCACCCCTTCAGAGGCCCTGGGAAACCCATGGGCTTTCCCCACCCACCTCCTGCCACATCTCCCACCGCCCCACACAGCCGCCATCTGCTCACCCTTTCACAATTTCCTCCGGAGCTTCTCCATGGAGAGGAGACACCCCTAAAACCCCTTGCCTGTCACCTCACTGGTGGCTCCCGAATCAATCCCACCACCCACGAGGTCTCTTTGAGGGTTGACTCAGCAGCACGTCACCCCTGGGGAAAGGGAACCCACCTCGGCCGTCACCATGGTGCCTTCTTTTTGGGTGTCACCCAGCCTGTTTTTTTTGGCACCCCGACCAGCTCAGCATCATGTGCTGCCATCACCCTGGTGCCACACCTCATCCACCGTCCTTATCGCCCTCCCTGGAAAGAGGCCAGGGAAAATGTAATTTCCCTGGAAATGCTGTTGTCTGCCCCACTTGACCCCATCCTCCTCCTCCTCACGACCCCAGGATCAATAGGTAAAGGCAAATCTCATGGCATCGGGCCATGGGGATGGGGTTGGGTTCCCAAACAGCTCCTGCTGCTCCATCTGGGCAAGAAACTCAGCTCCTTTTCTTGAATTAGAAGATTTGGGGCTCCTGAGCTCCTTTGGTTGATCTGCTGAGACCCAGATGGGTCCCTTACCCCCCCCCCAGTCCCCCAGGATTAGGGATTTGGTGGCTTGAGCTCTGCTCCCCTCTGGATTTGTGGGGTTTTAGGGGTGGAGGAAAGTTCCAAGGGCCAGATCCTGCTGCCAGAGGAGAAGGGTTTGGGATCAGGTTCCTCCCCCCGGCCTCAGTTTGGGCAGCACTGAGGAGGAGGGAAGGGGTTGGGGAGCAGGACGGAGGGGCAGCACCAGGAGATGCCAGCTTTTCCCATGAGGAAATTAATCTCAAATGTCAAAAATGGGGCAGAAGAAGCTCTCCTGAGCCTCACTGGGGTCACTGGGCTGCTCAGGGTTCCCCATTCCCCATCCTGGAGGGGGACACATCCCATCTCTGCCCATGGTTTGGCATCCACCTGGCATGGCCACTGCAGGAGCTCCTGGGGCACTGAGAGCCACCGTGGGGTCTTTGTCCTCCCACTGTGTCCCTTTGCTGTGGGGGGACTTACTGACCAGGGAAGGGGAAGGACTCCCCCTTCGCCATCCCCGGAGGTCCCCACTCGATGCCACCCCCAAACCCTTCCCTTCCTCAGGGTCACCCTAAAGGAGAGAGCCCCCCTGGGGACACCAGGCAGGGATGATTTGGGAGGTCTGCCCTCTCCCACCCCTGACCAGTGTGAACCCCAATACCTACCACCACCACCACCACCACCCCTGGCACCGGAGCGTGGGAAACACCGAGAAGCACCTCCAAAAGCCTCTGGGGACTCACAGTGGCTCGGCCACCCCTGAGTGGGCTGTAACCTGCTCGTTTGCAAACCCTCGTCACCTCTAATTAAACCCTTCCAAGTCCCCA
The DNA here is from genome assembly GCA_013400555.1 of Jacana jacana. Classification (NCBI taxonomy): domain Eukaryota; kingdom Metazoa; phylum Chordata; class Aves; order Charadriiformes; family Jacanidae; genus Jacana; species Jacana jacana. The sequence continues at coordinate 28,021 of VZTM01013925.1, read as the reverse complement.
CCACCTCTGGAAATCCCCGGGGCCGTGGCACTGCCGGGATGAGAGAAGAGTGGAGCAGGATAGGTCCCACACAGGCAAGGGGTGACAACAGGGACACTGTTTTGCCCTCTTTGTCCCCAAAAGCAAGCCGCTTTCTGCAGCTCTGGGGGCAAATCCCCGGAGCTGGCTGCCTCTCCAGAGGTGGAAAAGCTTTTTACGTGGCCTTCACAGGGTTCCTGCCCTGGGCAGGATGGGTGAGGGTTTGGGGGGGGGGACCCCAGCGACCCTTGTTTTGAGCAATTCTTTTCCATTTCAGCCTTTTTGAAGTAAAACCAAAAATAAAACCCAACCCCAAAACCACAACCAACTTAAAAAACCTCACGGTGTGGAGGTCACCGGTCGCCAGAAGTGGGATGTTCTGGCTCTACCAGGAGCTGCTGGCCATGGGAAGCCCCAGCTGAGCCAGGCATGGAGCCTCGGAACCCACCCCCTCAGGTCATCACCCGCTCCCCAGGACCTTCTCCATTGCCCTCCAGAAAGAACCCATCAGCAGCAGGAGGTTAAAAAACAGAGGACGGGGCTTGTTTCCAGGGTGCTGCCTCCGAAAAAAGACCCAGCCACGGCTGGTGGGATTTTTGGAAAGGCAACAGGGCTAGAAAAGCCCCAGAGGTTTCGTAAAATCATAGAAAGGTCCAGACTGGAAGGGACCTCTAGGGTCATCCAGTCCCACCTCCCCGCTGTCAGCAGGGACACCCCCAACTAGACCAGGTTGCCCAGGGACTCCTCCAGCCTCCCCTTGAAGATCTTCAGGGAAAAGGCCTCAGCCACCTCCCTGGGCAACCTGTCCCAGTGCTCCACCACCCTCAGAGGAAAGATCCTATTCCTGATAGCCCATCTAAAGCTGCTCTTCTCCAGCTTGAAGCCATTGCCCCTCGTCCTGTCCCTGCAGGCCTTTGGAAACAGACCCTCCCCAGCCTTCCTGTAGCCCCTTCAGGGACTGGAAGGCTGCTCTGAGGTCTCCTCAGAGCCTCCTCTTCTCCAGGCTGAACAACCCCAGCTCCCTCAGCCTGTCCTGGGAGCAAAGGTACTCCAACCCGCTGAGCATTTTGGTGGCCCTCCTCTGGACCCGCTCCATCAGGTCCATGTCCTTCCTCTCTTGAGTGCTCCAGACCTGCACACAGGACTCCAGGTGAGGCCTCACCAGAGCAAAGTGGCAGAATCCCCTCTCTGGATCTGCTGGCAATGCACCTTTTGATACAGCCCAGGATGGGATCGACCTTCTGGGCTGCAAGTGCCCACTGCCTGCTCATGGCCAGCTTCTCCTCCATCAGCACCCCCAAGTCCCTTTCATCAAGGCTGCTTCCTAACCCCTCATCCCCTGGTCTGGATTGAGATTGAGGGTTGTTCCAGCCCAGGTGCAGAACCCTGTGCTTGCTCTTGATGAACCTCATGAGGCTCACCTGGGCCCACCTCTCCAGCCTGTTTAGGTTCCTTTGGATGACATCCCAACAATGGACAACACCACACAGCTCGGTGTCCTCTGCAAACTTGCTGGTGGTGGACTCAATCCCACTGCCCATAGCATTCACTGATAAAATGTTGAACAGCACCGGTCCCAGCACTGGCCCTTGAGGGACACCACTTGGCAATGCTCTCCATCTGGACCTCAAGCCATTGAGTACCATTTCTTCTTGTTCCTCCAAAGAGGAAGATTCTGCTGAAAAGAAACAAAAAACCAATGAGACAAGCCAGAGTAAGGAGGTGCAGGACATCCCACGGCCATGGAGCTTGGGGCTGGGTCCCCAAGGGGTCTCTCTCTCTCCCTTTGGGTGACCCTGAGGAAAGGGGATGGGTTGGGGGTGTTATTATGTGGGGACCTCTCAGGATGGCAGAGCGGGAGATGCAGCCCTTCTGCCCCCCCGAGCCCCACAGCAAAGGGGTACAGCGACAGGACAGGGACACCCATGGTGGCTCTCGGTGCCCAAGGGGCTCCTCATGGTGGCCATGCCAGGTGGACACCCAACCACAGGTGGAGATGGGACACAACACACTAGGGTGACCACAGACAGAGGATGTGGAGTGACATCAGGGTGTCACTGAGCATCCCTCCATCTGCCCCACCACATCACCCCAGCCCAGCTCCCTTGATGGTTGGGACGTTGTCTTGTCACTGCCATCACCATGGAGATCCCCATGGAGGACAGAAGTGGCTTTGGGCATCACTGAGGGGGACATCCCGTCCCCATACCATGCCATTCCCCCAGCCCAGGGCAGAACCATCTGAGATGTGGTTTCCCAGCCCCCAAGGGGTTAAATGCACCCCCCAAATGACCAAGAGCTGCTGGTCCCCAGCAATTAGGTGGCAGGTCTGGGTACACCGTGGTCTGCCCCGCGCTGGGCCTGGGTGACGTAGGGACAGATCCCAGCTGGCCAGTGGTTTGTGCCTGCTGGCCAGCACCCAGCAGCTGGAGCCACGAGCCACAGCTGCTTCTCTGGGCACCCCAGTGGCCCCAGTGACACCTGGCAGGGAGCGATGTGTCACCGGGAATTCCAGGAGTTGGTGGCGCCACCACCCTCCTCTGCCTGGGCACCCCCAAATCTTCTGTCACTGGAGGAGGGACCGATCCTGCACCCCCAGAGGGGACAGGGTTGGGGGCTGATGGCTGAGGGGGTGGGGGGAGCATCATGTTATGTCCCCAAGGTTGTCCCCTTGGTGACTGTGTGTGTGTGTCCCCATGAGCTTCCCAGGGAGGGAAAGGGGGTGCAGGGAGGGGCCTTTTTCCTCCCCAGAATAGCTGCGTTTTGGGGTGAACTCACTGATTTAGCACATGTTGATGTTTTTGGAGGTTTCTAAAGCTGAAACGACAAAAGGCTCCAGTGTCAGGGTGGGAGAAGCCCCCTCTGCGCCCCAAATGTAAAGGGTGAGTGTCAGGAGGATGGAGCCAGGCTCTTCTCAGTGACACCCAATGATAGGCCAAGGGGTAATGGGTGCAAGCTGGAACAGAGGAGATTCCAGTTAAATATGAGGAAAAACTTGTCCACAGTGAGAGTGACTGAACCCTGGCAGGGGCTGCCCAGGGAGGTGGTGGAGTCTCCTTCTCTGGAGACATTCCGAACCCCACCTGGAGGCGTTCCTGTGTGACCTGCTCTGGGTGTTCCTGATCCATCAGGGGATTGGACTAGAGGATCTTTCAAGGTCCCTTCCAAACCCTGAGATTCTGTGATTCTGTGGTGGCCCCTGGAGCCTGGGGAAGGGGACAGGGGACATGGGGGCAGGAGGGGACAGCAAGGCTGGGGCTGAGCCAGAGGTGTCACCTGTGGCTGGGAATCAACGGGGAAAAATAATAAAAATAATAAAAATAAGGGTGTTTCCTTTGGGTTTGAGGGGTTTTTTTTTGTATAATATTCCTGCAGCTGACGCCATTCCCAGCTTACCCAGTGGGGTGACTGGGAGGAGCTGGGGGGAGGCGGGGCGAGAATCCTGGCCCTGCGGAGGGGTGGCCGCGGATGGGCTGGGGTGCTCCCCGTGCAGTGGGTGCTGCTGGAGGGGGGCACATGGATGGGATGGGGTGGGGGGTACAGAGCCCACCCCGCACCCATGGGTGCCATAAAGGGCTGGATTCACCAGCCTGACGTAGCCCCCGCTGGAGAAACTGAGGCACGGCCGGGGCAGGAGGGATCGGGGTGGTTTGGGTGGCCTTGGGACGTGGCTTGGGTGGCAGGGGGAGCTTGGGGTGGCCGGGGACACCCCAGGGTGACAATGTGGGGTCCAGCATTCCCGGTTAGCAAGTGTCCGATTGGGTTTGTTGTCCCAGTCACAGGGACTTTGCTTCCACCTCGCAGCTCGTCACACATCTGAGATCACCCCACTGTTGGGGAGTGTCACCGGGGGAGGATCCAGGTGTCCAGGAACCCTGGGTGGTGCAGGGAGCCAGCAGAGCTGGTTTGGGACAGACTACTGGCATCCCAGTGGCTCCCAGTAAGTCGGGGGAGCCATTTAAAGCCCCTCCGGAGCAGGACGGGGCCCTTGGAGGAGAAGGACTTCTGTGGGGGGCATTTTAGCCCATGTCCGAAGACACCCCCCCTACTTTGCTCCCCAAACCTCTCCCCAGTTGTCCCCCTGCCTCCATCAGGGCATCCTGTCCCTAAGGAGGAGGAGGAGGGGATAGGGGGACCACATCAGGGGACCCTCACCCCAGTTCTCTTCCGCAGCAGCCTGTCCTTTGCGGGAAGGGGGGGGTTGACTTGCTGGGGGGTCGTAATCCCCAAAACTCCCACGGGGACCATGATGCCACAGAGCAGTCCCCCTGCTTGCGTCCCCCTCCGTCGTGAAGTGTGACACGAATGTCCCCAGTGCGACCCCGACGGGGGTCGGCAGCGCCAGCAGGAGTGGGCACATCTGGGGGACCCTATATTTGTCCAGGGGGGGCGAAGGAGGGGGTTGTACATCTGGGAGAAAGGGGGGCGCATCTGGGGACAAGGGTGACATGGGGACGTACTGCCCCCTGGTGGCACTGGTTGGGGACTGCACCCTGCCCCTCCCGACAATGGGGAAACTGAGGCACGACTCCCCAACCCCGACACCCCCTCCTTTCCCCCTCGTACCTGTCCACCGACGGTCCCCAAATGTCCCCAAAGGGGTGCCACCACCTGGTAAATGTGACGCCCTGGGGTGCAGGACACCAGGGTCCTTCCACAGTGGGACCAGTTTGTCCCAAAACCTGGAAAGAAAATGGAGACGGGGGGGGGAACAACGACGACGACACACAGGCTGTGGGGCTGGGGGCAACATGGATGGGACCCCACGCAGCTAGCGGTGACCTTGGGGACATGGTGGGCACAGTCCAGCTGACCCTTCTCCCTTCACTACCCCCAGCCCAAGCTGCATCAGCCTTTTGCCCAGAGAAGCCAAAAGGCTCCAAATAACCCCAAAACCTGGCCATGTTGGGGGAGGAGGGTCACCCTGGTCCCACAGATATGCCCCCCAGATAGTGCCAGCCACAGTGGCCACCCAGTGTCCCCCCACTGGAGCAGAGAGCGTGAGGACAGAGCTCTCCCCGATGCTCCTGGGGGTGCCCAGGGATGGAACCTGCCAAGGGGACCCTGCGGGAGGGACACCCAGGGGCAGGTGACAGGGGTGACCCTCCTGCCACCAAGCCACGGTGCTGCACGTTGGGCCCAGCCACCTTGTTGGCACAAACCGCCCTGGGAGGTTTTTTTTCCCAGTGGTGAGACAATTTCGGGGTGAGCCCAAGGTCACAGGCACAGAGGTCTGTGGGAGACAAGGCAGGGTGTCACCAAGTGGGACGCCACCAAGGCTCATCCCCGGGGGTGGGGACAGGCTGGCCTTGGGGCGTGGGGGATACCCTGCCCGCTCCTGTCCAGACCCACTTGGGTGCCCTCCCCAAGATGCCCAAGCCCTGTCACAGGGTGGGCACCTCGAGGTGAGCAGGGTGGTGACGGCGGTGGCAGGCGGTTGTCCCCCAGCCCTGTCCCCTCCCGCCTCGCCTTGAAGCAGACGCCATCGGGCAAAGAGCAGGCGGGTGCGGTGCCGACGTCAGGCCCTTGTCCTCCGTTCCCCCCCCCGCCTACCTGTGCCTACGCCACCCTCTGCCATTTCCAACCTGGGCGGCTGAGCCAGTGGCACGGGGACTAGGGTGAGTGGGGACACCCCAGGTGTCCCCCAGGGACAGGGACCCCATTTAGTGACATGGAAGGGGTTGGCTCTGGCCGGTGGGTGAAGCCCCCAGGGCTGGGCTAGGGTAGGATGGCTGGGGATGGGTGGGCAGGGGAGTCCGGGGGGGGGGTGTTGGATAGTGTGGAGTGGAGTGGCCCTGGTGACTGGGGACACTCTGGGGGCAGTGACATGGGGACCATGCCTGTCCCAGGACCCCGTATAGCAGGACTGAGGTGCCCTCTTGGCCCCGCCAAAATGGGGGAACCCTTGGGCCACTGGAGCAACCCCCCTTCTCGGTGAGTACCCAGAAATGTGGGGTGTCCACAGCTTGGGGACCCCCCACACACCCCACAATGGGTTGGGTGGGGAGAGGGGACCGTACTGTTGGGCACCGACGTCTGTCTGTCCGTCCGTCTGTCCTTCCAGGAACGAATACAACAACAGTTCCAAGCTCCAACGGGCCAACAGCTTTGGCCGCCCCAGTGGAAGAAGCATCTACAGTGAGTTATTAATGGCTGCACCCCAAAACCTGGACACTCCCCCCGCCAGCCCTCAGCTCCCCCCCTCAAACTGTCCCCATCCCCTCACCCAGCGTGTCCCCACAGACCAGCGCAAGGACTACAGCCAGACCCTGTTCCAGCCCCAAACCGAGTTCCAGCACCATGTTGAGGTAGGAGGACCCCCCCCCAAACTACCCCAGGGTCCTGTGTCCCCAACCCCCAGGGTCCCCCCCTTGCAGATGATAGGGTGGTGACATTCCATGCCATGTATGTGTGTCCCAGCACCTGCTGACGGTGCGGCTGGAGGGGGACATCCGCAGCACCAATGACTGCCTGGCCCGGCTGAAGGTGCTGGAGGCCGAGGGACGGGTTTGGGGACAGGACCTCATCCTGCAAGTCAAGGACCAGGAACTGGTGCTGAGGGATGTGGAGAGCAAGGTACCAGCCAGGGCACCCCCTGAAGCCTGCTACCCCCCCAAAGCTGGGTACCCCCTGGCCAGTGCACTTCCCAAAGCCTGGTATCCCCCAAAGCTTTGCACCCCCCAGCAGGGCTCCCCTAAAGTCTGGTACCCCCTGACCAGGGCACCCTCTAAAGCCTGTTATCTCCCCAAAGCTGAGTACCTCCTGGCCAGGGTGCCCCCAAAGCCTGGTACCCCCCAAAGCTTGGTACCTCCTGACCAGGGCACCCCCTAAAGCCTGTTACCTCCCCAAAGCTTGGTACCCTCTGAAGCCTGGTACCCCCCAAAGCTTAGTACCCACTGGCCAAGGCACCCCCCCAAAGCCTGCTATCCCCCAAAGCTTGGTACCCCCTGGCCAAGGCACCCTTAAAGCCTGGTACCCCCCAAAGCT
>VZTM01013924.1:40955-61082 GCA_013400555.1 Jacana jacana | reverse complement strand
GCTGCCAAAAAATTTTTTCTGTTTTTTTTTTTTTTTTTTTTTTGAAGCTCAATAGTTTGCCAGCTGAGGCTGAAGCTCCATCTGCCAGCAATAGCAGATCACAGCTAGCTTTCTCCCCATGGAGAAATATGTTCCTTTTCCTTCACCGCGGCTTCTGCAGACCTCAGCTTCTTTGTTCTTGGAGTCTTCACGTCTACTACATCTACGAAGTCTTTGCGTTCCCTCATGCTTCTCAGCCCACCCTCTCTTCCTGTAATTCTTCCATTTGATTTCTAGGAAATTACACTTCCTGGCTCTCTGGATTCTGCTACAAACCACATTCGCTGAAAATCCAGACTGTGACCCAGATAAAAGCATCTACAGTTGGGATCCTAGTCTGGACATATCTCCCCTGTGGGCAGGTAGAGGAAGAGTTGGCTGCTGAGTCAGCCCTAGCAAGGAGAAATTGCTCAGCCTTATTACCCTCTTCCCCATAGCCCTGTAAACTCTCTGAATCCTGGCTTATTCCAATTTCCTTATGAAGTTCTCTCTTGTTGCCATCTGTTGCTGGTTAAGGGATCCCAACCTTTCTACAATAAAAGGGGTTCATAGGTAAGTCTCTGGATTTAATACTTCAAAGCTGAAACTGAATTTTAAATCAAAACTTGATACCCTGTCAGTTGATGAGCTAAAAAGGTTTTAGTCACCTTTTGCTGATCAGCATTTCTCAAGTGGAAACTAACCCTCATGAAGGTTGTCTCAGCCATCACAGTTATGCTCAAATGAACAGTCTGGGCAAAACCTGTCTGCTTAAGCACAATGAGCTGTCCAGGGCCCTGCTCATCTCTGGGACTGACTTCTCCATTGAGATTAGCAACCACCCCTGTGTGAATCTCCAGGACTGTGCCTAAACTCCTTACCTGTTCTTCAGCAGTTCCTCAGTTGGCACCTTTTATGAGGCAAATGAAGAAAACCGAGTTTCTTGCAAGGGTTGAGGAGAGGAATCTAAAGGAAAGCTGCAGTTGACTCTGACCTAAGCCATTAGGGATAATGATACTGGGACATTTTATACTGATTTTGGTAGTCTTCAGAGCAGGGTGATTGTTAGGCAACTGCTATTACAATAATATTTTAAAAGAAAAGTCCTTCAAAGAAGAGCCACCTGTGAGCCAGGTGTTACTTATTTGTAGATAGGAAAAAAAAAATTCAACAAACCTAGAAAATATTCTGAGAGTTACTGCTAAACAGAGCAGAATAAAACTCAGGACAGTTAGTAATTCAGTCAGAAACTTTGGCAAAGTACTTTGAGAGGTTCCTAAAATCTCAAATTCTAAAAAATCCACTTGGTCTTTCTTCCATCATCTAAATGCTGGAGAAGTGATGACAGAGGAAGATGTGAAGAGATTGCAAGACAAAGTAGAGAAATGGCGAAGCTTATTTTTCCACCTTGCTGCATGGTTATTTTTCTGCATCAAACCAGAGTTATGTCTATGGTATTATAGATTTTCCAGAACAAGATGCAGTACACACTTTTTTGCTTTTTCCTGCTCTCATATTTTTCTTGATGAGCACTAGTATATTTTCATCTGCTTAAGTCAGCCACGGGTTTTCAAATTGCTTGGTTGCCACAGATCTATCAGTGGTCTCAGTACACATTTGGGCAAAGGACCCAAATAGCTGTAGCTACATGTTATTCACAGGCAACAGGGAAAGAGAAAAAAACAACAGTATGTTATTTTAATTCCAGGAATACAGTTAGAGTTTTGTTTTGATTTATTTTTAACTTTAGAGTATTGCCACATCTTTAATCTAGTTCTTCACATTCTTCCTCCTATCTTGCATGGTTGTACTCAAAATACAACTTCTGATACAACCTCACTTTTCTTGTGCTTGTCCTATCAGATTCCTAGTTTTCCAACCAGGAGGAGAAAGGGAGCAGTAGTTTTCCTGGATTTCCCCAAGTCTAGCAAAACTGCAGCATTATTTCAGCTTTTAAAAACAACTGCTCCTGCACCTGCTGTCTGGTTTCAGCGACTATGTTTTTACAATTGCTATTTTTCTACTAAGCTTATTCTAAATCTTTAATAAGTCTTTAATTTGATATAATCTGTCCCTTTTGTGTCATTGATACTCTTTTGGGTGTCTGAAACTCTCACCAGTCCTAAGGATATGCTGTTTATAGTATGAATGCACTGTCATAGAATCACAGATTCATTTAAGTTGGAAGAGACCCCTGGGATCATCGAGTCCAACCATCAACCCTACTCTACAAAGTTCTCCCCTGTCCTTTTTTGGAACTTCTCAATTTTGTCCTCTCCTAGTTTCCCTTCAGTCACTTTGACCCTTAATTTGCAATTTCCTTCCCCACTTTTCCTGGCATCTGGTTATATACAGTTTTCACCTCCATCTTTCCTTGTTCTACTTTCCGTCCCTAAGTGGTCAAGTCTGTTCCCCCACATTTCCAGGGCCAATGACTCAAAACTGACCTTCCCACTCATTCAGCCTGGAAATTCCTCTTCCTTACTATCACCTTCAGTACAATAGGAGTAAAATAGTCTATGTCCTCTTCCTCAACAAAACTGCTGCTTCACTTCCCTAAGGACAGATCTAATACACTTCCTACTCACAGAGAGCTGTGGAGGTGTGGGTTACCTGGCCAGGACTGAGAGAGAAAGGATGAGCCAGCATGGGACATCTGCTCCAGGAGGGTCTGTTTCACAAGGCTTCCCAGCATCTCTGCTCCCTTTGGTGTCTGCCTGGAGATACATAGTCTCTTTCCAAACTCCCACACTTCATCCTGTATAACATTTTCTTTCAGTTCTCATGCCAGTGATTTTCATCACCTTTCCTTTCATTATCTGCATGTTCCTTTTCAGCATCCTTTTTCCTTTCCTCCCATCTCCTGATCCCTTAGATCCATAAGGCAGACTGCCCCATCGTGTCCCTGCTTGGCACAGTGACCTGCAGCATTTTTCACACATCACCTCTGCACACACAAGTAAACCAGGACCAACCTCACCCTGTGGTACTCCTAGGGGTGGTCTGCATGTGGCACCTGAGGTTTTGGACCTTGCCAGAGCCATTAGGTCTGTCTGTGGTCTATGGTTCTCTGGTGTGGGAATTGCAGTGTGCATGGAGCTCCTTGCCTCTGCAAGCAGGCATCACTCAACCCAACTCAGGATAAGTGCAGGAAATTCATGGACTAATCATTTCAAGGCAAAGAGAGGGAAAATAAGTTACACATCTAATGACATGCCATTTTTATTCTAAAGTTGTCCCTCACTCTACGTCCAATTTATCTTCTTCCCAGCCTGTTTTATTAGATAGCCTGTAGCCCTGCTCTTTACCAGTCTGTTTCAGATTGTAAGATCCTTACAACAGTTATGATACTCTCTCCTGTTCCTCCTCTGCTGTTCCTAAACCTGGCAAATAGTGGGCTGGAAGGTTCATAAAACCATTTGTTTAGAGAAAGTCTTTAATTTTTACCTAGCTCTCTCCTGATTGTATAGATGTGAAAATAATAGCTCCATATTTCCAGGTCCTTTGTATATTTCTGATCAGGAAGTGATCTCAAACTGTATCATAAAGTAAGTTCATTTTTACAACTATAGGAAAGTAAAGAATGAGAAACATTGCAAGTAATGTTACTTAAAAATAAAATATTAAAATTGTCAGATGTAACTGAGTTATAGATGAAGGCCCAACCTTGATCTATATGGAGATGTATATACCTCTTGATCTATATACCTCTATATAGCTTTATATAGGCATCATACCACTATATACTTTGTCATTATTGAGAGTTTATTAAAAATGCTGTGGCTAAGTGCCATGCACCCCTGAATCTGAAGGAGCAATGCTACATTCTCTATCGTGCACCGCAGTGTTAGATGCATTTAAAAATAATTGATGACCTTCAGGAGGGGTATTAGAGAGATTTATGCAATGCTATTTCAGTTGTCATGATGTAATGTCAATAGTTGAAACAACATCTGTCCAGGTGGTTTTGATACGTAAAATGTGCAGTGTTTCAACATTCTTTCTCCTGGAATTTCACAGAAATCGTAAAAATATGCAATTTACAGCTGATGTCGGCATGACTTTTTAGCTTAGAAATCCTCTGAGCCACTGTTTTAAATGGAACAAAGTTCTCAGCCCATTTGGTTTCTAGCTTCTGGTTAGACTGTAACATTCATCACAAAGTTAATCTTTAATGTATTTGATATGCATCAAGTCTCTGTTTCAAGGATGAGAGGGCTTTGACTTTGAAAAGCTCACAGGCAAAACTGAAAAGTGTGGATTTCAAGCTGGTGAGTATACTTTTATCTATTTTGATTAATAATTATAATTAAATATATTGTACATTTGATGACAGAATGCCAGAAGAGAATATAAAGGAGCCGACATCTACATATCCAAAAAATGAAACAAAAGAAGGTCAGGCAGAAGAATGGCTAACAAAATTTTTCTGCTTTGCTAGTAAAGGCTTGGCTGGATCACTACTGCTAGTTTTGAGTACCTTACTTCCAAGCATCATACTACAACAAATACACGGGCCAGGTAGAGTCTGGAAGCTGAATGAGAGGTCTAAAAAGCATGAAGCATGAGGAAATATTGACATCAATAGTGAAAGGTAAAGGAAGGCCAACCTAAAGAAGAGAAACCCAAAAGAAAAAATACCAGGCTTCAAGTACGTAGAGAGCTGGTGCAGAGAAGAAAGGGATAGACTGTTTATCACATGCAGTGGGGATATCCTGAAAAACAAGGGAATTGAAGAAAAACAGGAGACGTTCATGTCATACTGGGAAGCTTATGCAAAGAAAGTTCGTGAACCAGTGGATGAGGCTGCCTGGAGGATAGGAAGCATAGGTATGGTATGTATCTATAATTATAATTATAATTATAATATATAGTTAAGGTATAATTAGAAAGTATAGCTGATCTCATCATACAGCAATAGGTTTTTGAGGTCCCTTCTAATCCTATTTTGGGTTGGTTCTATTTTTTTTAATGGAATAGAACTTCAGTGTTTGACTATGATTCACTCTTGAAATAATTTTGGAAAAGCCCTGTGCTAAACGCTATCTTTAAATGTGATTTTTTTCGTGATTTGTTTACACTGAAATTTACTTTCCACATGGAATGCATATTGTATTAACCCTCTGTGTGCTGACTTCTAGTTCCTCTCTTGGTGGAATTAACTGGCGTCAGAAACACACAGAGGAGTTTGAAGCCCCAGCCTCCTCTGAAATGTCATTGAGGGGAGTAAGACTCTTTTCAGTGGTGCTCAAGGGCAGAACAAAGGGCAACAGGAAGAAACTGGAACACAGGAAGTGCCTTCTCAATGTAAGGAAAAACTTCTTTACTCTGAGGGTGACAGCACTGGAACAGGCTGCCCAGAAAGGTTGTGGAGTCTCCTTCTCTGGAGATATTCAAAACCCTCCTGGAGGCGATCTTGTACAAACTGCTCCAGGTGAACCAGGCATGGTGGCGGGGGGGGGGTTGATGATCTAGATGATCTCTAGAGGTCCCTTCCAACTTCCTACCATTCTGTGGTTCTGTGACTGTTCACTGGCCATAAGGAGATGCACCCAGACAATATTCTAAGTTGGCACATTAAAATGAGCCATAACAGCAAGGCAAGCGCTACAAGAGGCACTCTGCAGAAGGGACATGCCGCGTCTATAGACAGGGTGCCAGTGGCATTAAAGAACACGTGGCATTATTCACAGGTTTTGCAGACAGCGTGGATGCTTGCAGCAGCGTGTTGCCAGGCGTTATGCCCGGGTGCCGGGGTCTGCCTTGCTGGAGCTCGCCTGGGGGGAGCCTGGAAGCACAAGCGCTGCAAGGAGTGGTGCTGCCGCAGGATGGAGTGATCTGCCTGAAGCTGCCAAACTTGGCGGATACGTTTCACACTGTAAATTTAAAACAGAAATCTGAATACGGCAAAAACATAAGCTGTTTCTGGATGTGTCTCAACAAGACATGGCTTCTTGCAGAGAGCAGGCAGAAAAGAAGGAAGAATTCAGGCTAAAAACCCCCAAATAACGCCACAGAGGTACATGAGGGTAAATTGTTGTAAAGCCCATTGAGATCTGTTGAGTGCTTGTTATGCTCATCAATATTGCTGAACTGAGTTGTAGCAAAAGGAACCCTTTTCCAGGGCTCTCTGAATTATTTCATGCAGGGCATAACCTAAATTCTACTTCTGAAACTGAATATTTTCCACTTTTTTTTTTTTTAAAAAGTGGTGGTCCACCTATCTTCAGGTAAGTTTAATATGGAACAAAAATAGATGAAGAGAAGGTCTTATCCCAACACAAAGTATTTGGTACTGGAAAACAGAGCTGAACTACTAAACCCTGTTTGTGAATTGCTTCATTCAGGTCTTTTTAGACCATGGCTTGTGCTCTGCACCACTCTATATGTGGTAAGAGTCAATGCTACTTCAGGTAGATACTCCAACATAGCCTCCATATGAGGCTATTAGCAATTCATACCAGTAACAGGGTCCAAGACAGAATGGGAGATGAACAGGGCGTATTTAGTCAGAGTCATGTCCTCAGCAGGAGTGGGGAATTACTCTCTTCACGTGGAAGAAAACCTTTAATTTCAGGAAAAAATCTTGCATAGACTGATACTATGATCAGCTAAAAAAATTTGGTAGGTATTTGGGAAGACATTGTCACAAACCCTTATGGCAGAAAAATATTACGTCACTTGTATTTTGTTTTTAAAGGATGTACTTACACATTAACTATTACATTTTTTAAAAATGGTTAATTTATAATTTTAGGTTATAAAGATTATTCTAGGAGAGCAGAACTCGATAATTAAAAAATTCTCAGCACCCAGAAACTACTTTTAATCTTTTTGTGATATTAGTGAGGTATTTTTACTATTATTAATCTCACCAAAGAGAATGAAAACCTAAACAAATTATTTTTGTTTGAGGATAATTTCTAACCAACTTTGCTGTCAAATTTTATAACTTCTCAGGATTTAGTATCAACTGCTTGAATTTAAGGAGTGCTTATGGTCCAATCACAATAATCTTCTATATAGGAAAAAAATCTGCAAAGATTATAAATAATGGGAATAGTTTTTACTAACTCAGTACTTTGTTAAAGCATTGTTGTAAAGAGAAACATACTGAATTCACCCTTAGTTTTGACCATTAAATTTTGTCTGTGTGAGTACATGTTAAATTGGTTTTAGAGATTCAGAAATGTCTAACTTCCAGAAGATGGTGCTGTAGTACTTCAGCTGCCTGCTGCTTTCCTACTGGGATTATGTTCAGGTTCCCAGCTCTGATGAAAACTTTTGCTCTCACTGTGATTCCTCAGAAATGCAGAAGGCCCCCTAACCTGAAACACACATATTTTTCTCCCCTCCTATGAAACCCTTTGATTTTTCTGAAGCCAGAAAAATCCAGAATCAAAAGGGAGCACAAATCCTGCCTTTCCATTAATGTAGGGATCAACAGAGACACGTATCAAGCAATGAGATGTAAGATCAAGCTGCTTATTTTGGACCTGGCTCAAATCAGGTTTGAAATCAGTTCTGCTTCTGAAAGTATCTGTCTGTATCTGAAGTTTTTGCCTGAGCTGGTAACAGTTCAGCAATATTTAAAGCTAGATTTTCATTTTAGCCTATCTTTACTCCCAGAGTAACCTCAATTGTTAATTAAATTAATCAGCTCTGAAGGCATATTATTCTTCTCCCACCAGCACCTGTTTCAGCATATCCCATAGAGCGAATCTGCTGCTTACTTCACAAAAATAATAAGCAAGTGGGAAAAAACCAACCCCAACCAACGAGCCAAAACATCAGATTAAAAAGTTGAGTTGAATAATTTTTTTTAAAACTCTGTCCTTGGTCTTTCTCCCCTTACAGCCATCAATGACTTCAGCAGGCCGATGCCTATCACGCTGGGTGCAGAGTGAGCCACCACAGAGGAAGGGGCTGGGGTAGGATGTTTTGGGGGGCTGAGGCTGGGAGTACCCAGTTTTCCCCTCCCTGTCTCCAGGGGACAGTCTTGATTTATGGCCTTGCAAACCCAGGCAGTACAGCCTGCGGCAGAGATAATTTGGGTCTGACAGCTAATTCTATAGCCATGGCACTGCAGATGTGGGAAGTCTACCAGTGCTGGAAAGGCTTGGTATCTTTTTGCAGCATGCTGCCCTAACTTTTGTCTTGTAAGTGTTGCAGGAAACCAGGAGTCCTGGACACAATCCAGCATCTACTTTTCTGTTGCTTTATGTAGATAATTTAGAGCTGTGTTTCAGGAGTTTTCTTTTCTTTTATTTTCTTCTTTTTCTTCTTCTTCTTTTTTTAACATAATGTGTCTGAAATATCGTTGCATAAAATGAAATACTTAAGTGCAAGGGTCTGGAAATCAGTACTTCCAGATTCCACTACTGGCACTGAATACAGTTAAGAGGAAAGCAGTATTGTCCACACAAAACACTGAAAAGACATGAGAAATACAGGGCCTTAAAAAAATTACAATTAAAAATCAAACTTCGGTTCACGTTTTTTATGGAAAAACTTAAAAAATAAAAAACAAACCCAAACAAAAAACCAAAACCTGTTCTCTGAGAAAATTAGCATTTTGAAAAGTTAAAAATAGCCTCTCTTTTTTGCAGGAGGCTTTCAATGTGCTTTTTCCCCCCTGGGTTTAGCAGTGACTTTGACAAACTCTGCTTGACCTTGAGGAAACCCTTCATCTGTTAGTTACGTAAGTGAATCCCACCTGTGTTAGAACAGTGTCTATAGAAAGACAATGAAGCTTATCTCAACTGCTTTTCTGCAGAAATGTTCAGTGTAAAGAGGATAGCTGTATCCCTTACAGCTACTTTTGCAGCATTTATTCCTGCTGCATCCTTTCGTGCCTCTTCTAATGCGGAAGTGCCTTGAATTTCATGTTTTGTGTTCTTTTGCAAAGGTAACACTTGGTAGCAAGTGCAAGAGGGGGCCTCAAAGTGTTGTTCTCCAGCACAGCAGTAAATGTTTTGCAAGTCCTGTGTCCTGTCCTACAGGCCATCCAGAACCTTTATCAGAGACTGATTGATACCAGGTTACATGTGTCTATCAACCTCATGAGTACTCGTAGAAAGACATATTGCCTGAAAAGAAACTGTGCCAAATACTGTCATGTTTTCTGGAGTGTTTGGAAAAGCTGTAAAATGTCAATGAAAAAGCTGGATGTGTGCACGTAAATGCATGAATACAGCTATTTATGTAAGTAGTTTCTAGGGTGCGACTGATCAGTGTTGTAAATCTCTTCCCAACCTTGTCGAAAGGAAGGGCAGTTCCATTTCACAGATAACCACCAGAGTCACAGACAGATAAAACAATGCAAAATCTTTGTAAAAGTGTGGGGCACAGAAAGGACTTAGGCCAGGTCTTCCTTACGTCTGTCTGCTGCGGGCACTGATGGGGGCTGCGGGTCTTACCTTAAAAGTAGATGAAACTGTAGAGCGAACTGTAAAAGAATGAGCCAAGCGTAGAAAAGCACAACTGACAATTGAACAAAAAGCAAGTTAAAGGTAGATTATATGTACTAGCTTGTTCACTTGTTCTTTTTAGAATATATTTGATTTTTGAGACAATCTGGAAGACCTAATCTACCTGGCCTTCTATAAAACTTCTGATTTAATGAAAATATCTGAATCCAGAATACTAATATGATTTTTTTCATTAGACTGAGAAAATAAAATCAAAACAGAAATTATAAGTGACATATATGTAGTAGTGAAAATCAGTTGTGTTATCTTCTGGGAAAAATCTTTAATCTATGGTTCTTGAAGATTCAGGGCTTTTTAGCAGGTTAAACGAAAAAGTATTTTTAGTAACATAAAAATATTGCATAAAGTTATGTTTTAATAGTGAGGTTTATTTTTCTATGTACCATTTCTTCTTACTCTTTGGTAATTCTTAAGGGTATATTTGTGACTATAAGTAACATCCATCATTCTGGGGCTTTTCTCACCTGACCTTGCATTTTTGTAAGCTCATTGCAACGTGGAGAACTATGGACTCTGACATATGGTGTAGATAAAATAAGTGCACAAATTGTATTCCCCACTTTAGCCACCAGCACAGTTTAGAACAGGAGACATTTTGCTGTAACTGTCACTAAGAAACTAGTATTTTTGTCACTGGCTGTACGGTATCCAGTCTTAATCAAATCGTTATATGGATAGATGCTTCTGTATTCACAGAGAAAAACTCATTCCTAGCCACACCCTTTCAAAAATTTGGCCTGGGTTGCTGTGTTTTGGCTTGGGTTTTGATGTGCTAGATAATGCGAAAACAATAAAGCTATATGTGCTGTAGCTGTTAAGTAGTTTAACCAGGAGATTAATCTTGTGGATTACAAAAATGGAAGAACAAAGGAGAAACTGACATTGAATATGAGTTTGTGAAATTTGTCATTTTTAGTTCAGCAGAGACAACATGCTTTAGCTGAGCTAATATCCATATTGCAATGCACAGGAGAGTAATTGTCATAGTGATAATAAGCTCTCTTCCCAGCACGGATACTGAATGGTAGAGAAAAGTGACAATTTAGCTCCTTTCCCATACAGCTATATCAACACAAGTAATTCTACTTCTTCCACCTGTCAGCAGAGGTAAATTTGTTCCAAGCTGTATTCATATGTGGTGCTTAAATAATAACACTGATTCTTCATGGGTTTTTCCATTTTGTTCAGCTCACTTGCCTCCCCAGCAGCAGGATGGAGAGAGAAGACTAATACATTCTACAAGAGAATTACATGGAGAACAAAACTAGTATCTTTTTCAAAGCATACTTCTTTTTAATTATCTCTTTGGGTTTGTAGGCTAGGGGAATTGCCTACTACTACATGGAATTACCCACATCATGTCCAGAGCTGAAAGTGGCGTAGCAGTCTGCCTTGCTCCTAGGAACTGCTGTACTGCTAATACCAGCCAGGGACTGCTATGCTAATAATATTGCTGTACAACTCGAGGTTGTATCTTAGTATTGATCTGGTCTGCACCATACACACACAGTAGCTATTCAGAGCTGCCTTTATTGTGGAATTCAGCTGGAGCTTAGGAAATAGAGCCCTGGAAGGCTCAGCCTTGGTTGTTTCTTTTGAAATAATATCAGTGTTAAACTTAGCAAACCGATAAATTCTTGAAACTTTTAAAAACTTAGTTAAAACATCTACCCAGGATTGAATTTCATGTACAAATACTTCATTCCCCACTTTTCACAGTCAGCAGCATCTTCTCTGAAGTGTTTAACTGAGCCAAGAAATGAAATGTTAAATATGACATTCTCGATGTGTAGCTAGCACTACAGCTGACTTTATACAAAATAAGTGGCAACATGCTGAGTATCTGAGAGAGAACTGTGGCATACAACCCAAAAGCTGCCTTTCACCAGAAATGACCCTTAGGTACCTCAGTGCTTAGCTTCCCAAATGATAAATGATGAATTTGTTCTCACCTTCCTCTCATCCAAAAGAAAATTTTGAAACCAAATTCACCAAAGGCAGAGCCTGGTGTTCTAATGTAGCTCATGACACAATTCAGTGACAAAGGCAAATTTCACACTTCTGGTGAATGATTTTCCTTTCTCTTATAATTTGAGACCCATTTGCATGTTTCTCAGGCAGCAGCAAACAGGTAGCATAAAAGAACATGAAAATGGATAATAATTTATTCTTACTTTACAGTTTGAAGTCTCTTTTTATTGCTAGTCTTGGTAAAAGAGCTCTAGGGTGAAGGGACAACCAGAGCAATGCCACAAGCATGAAAATATGAGTTCAGTACATCACTCTACTTGTTCATTCTTTGACCTAGATAAATTACAAAGTACTTCCCTTTAACTTAGTATAAAGACTCCAGTGCTGAAGATATGTTGTTCATTATGTTTATATTTCTGTGTTCATCCATTCCAACAGCTAAAGGTTGTTTAGTTGTTCCCTCATTTCTTCTTTTCATTTTGGCCCAAAAAGTTACGCTGACTTGAGAAACCTCTTATTAAAGATTTGTCAAGACTAGAATGTTCCTGGAAAAATACTAAATTTCTACAAATTTTTATTCCAAGAGTAAATATTTTGATGAAATATTCTTGACTGGCTTGACTAAGAATCTCAGAGGCTATATCAGTACCTCCTTCTTCTTCTCATCTCCATTAAAAGTGAAGCTATATCTGGACTCTTCATCTGGAAAAGGACAATTGGAGAGGAACATGGTAAGGTGCATAAAGCCATGGATTGTTTGAATAAGGCCTATAGGGTAGATTCATCATTATATCTCCAAAAGCCATGGCAGACCCAGGTTTGCAGGAAGAGAGACTTTATTTTTAATCATATCAGCTGGTATAGCTGGAAAATTGTCACCTTTGTATCTGTGGAACAAGGTATCATAAAGCACAATGAGGGAAAACACTGAAATTAGCTGGCAACAAATAAAAAACACTCAAGCAAACAAAAAGATGAAAATAAAAGGCATTACTTTGCAGTACAGCTAGATTATCAGAAACTAGAAGTGCATAACAGGGACGAGAGCACTCTACACGTGACCTACTTTTATTCTTTCCTGAGTATCCGTTGCTGCTTACTGTAAGAGTCAAGTTACTGGATGAGCCTTTGATCTGACTGAATACAAGGAGGGCCAAAATCAAGCAGATAGGCTTCCCTTGAGAGGAAAGGTGTTGGTTTCCTATAGGACAATAAGTGGGAGGGTGGAGGTGTGTTTTTTTAATGTAGTTGTGATAGCGATGGCACTAATTTTAGCATATCTATATGATTTTGCTACTTAACACTGGAAAATATAGCAGTGGATTGTGTCCCTCCTGAGATACTGCACTTTTGCACCAGTGTAGATATTGTCTTCAGTGCTGAGGTAAGATTATGGCAGCTGCTATTCTTACTGCTATTCTTGTCTCTTTGGTATGATGCCTTACCTCTCCAGAGTGACTGGGTCACAGGCAGAGAACGATGACCTGCTGAAGCTTTTGTTATCATAAGAGAATAATTTAATTCATGCTATAAAATCCCTTGTTTTAAGATTAAAATCTCCTATGTTAATCACCTGAGTAATAACAGTAAAATGGGCTCCAATACCTTCAAAGATATCCTTGCAACTTGCTTTAGTACCATGTCACTCTAAGGTGACTTGCCCTGTCTGAAAACAGTAGTTTTTGCTTGTGGTCCCTGTTTGTGCAGCAATGGTCCCACTGTTTCACATTTACAATTAGCCCTGTGGGTTAAGTATTTATTCTGTTCAGGCACAAGGAGCTGCCATTCATTCCGTATGTGTCAGAAACTGTTTCTATCTGGAGAATTGTTTTAATGGTGGCTTTCCCCACCTCCTCCTCCCCCAACAGAATGAAATAATTGAGGTGCATTGGTGATGGGGTGATATTTATTTCTCCTCACCTTGCTGTGAAAGTCTGAAGCAAGTGAAATGTTCTGGCTTCTTCTTAAGTGTAAAACTTTTCATATGCCCCCAGGGGACAACTGGGCATGTGAGCAGTTGCATTGTGGGATCTGCAACTCTCAGGTGCCCTGCTTTCATTTGCTTAGAGGTTATGCTCACTGGCACGTTTGCCAAAGGCTGTTGTTTTGCTTTTCCAAATGTATTCTGGGTAATTCTGTAAACTGCATTCAAATACATGGATTATGTGGTAAATACCTCTGTCTGGTACATAAGGTCCAAACCCGAGAAAGGTCAGACAGTGCGGTATGAGGATGCATAAGCCTTTTTCATTAAACACAGAAAACAACATCTGTTTTTCCTTATTTCAGTTTTACTTTAACAGATATTGGTTGGTTAATGATTGTGCAGCAATTTGCCATTATTAAGCAGGTGAGCCACTACAGCACAAAAAGGCATTCTTTGCAGCCAGTGGAAAATGAGGCTGTACCACAAAAAGCCCAGTGCACACACTGCTCAGGAGCTGCGGGAAAGCAGGTTCAGAAATGCCACGATACTAACAAGCTTTCCTCTGGAGAAATCTGCTATTCACGTGCCTCTAAAAAAAAACCCAGGTCCGAAAGTGCTTCACAGAAAGTGATGCTGGGTTCCTAATAGTCATCATAGCTCTCAGAGCATCATATCTGGCAGCACACAAAAATCCAGGGAAAAGTCACGGAGTTTGAACTAACACTTCAGAAAACAAACAAAAAAGCATGTGCTTGTGGACAGGTGCGTGTCACTCAGCTTACTGCCACAGAGCAGCAAACTCTGGATTGGAGATCATAGTTTAGATTTCATTCATATCTTGAGTGTTGAAGTGGCTATTATAAATATCTTTTTTGCCTAGCAACTGTTCTTCTTGGAAGTAAAATTAAACCTCCCAGCTAGCAAAGACAGGCTTTCAGTGTTTGTGCGTGTTTTACAAATCTCTATGACCACATTGAGTTATCAATGGTACTTCACTGATATCAAAGAGCACATTTTACATGAGTGCTTCATAAAATAGACTTCTCCAACTGTTACTTCCTGTACAACCAATTTGCTTGTGCTCTTAACCTGTTGGGAGGGGACAGGTTGGAGAATGTAATCACCTTATGAAATGACCTGTCTTAGGTCACACCTGCCTAGGTGTGTGTAGCCCAGGCTGGGACAGTTTTACACACTTTGTTTTGTTTTCCCTGTTACTGCAAAGGATAAACCTCACTGTGCTACAGAGTTAATAGAATGAACAAGGTCAATGAACCCTGTGGGAGCGGGCAAAAATTAAAAGACTTCACTCCATGCTTCTCTACAGTGGTGCATACTCTTGCTTCCTACGTGATGACATGTTAGTACCTGGGAAGGTCATAGTTTGGACTCTTGTCCCAAACTCCCTTCAGTCTCTGTGCATACAAGCCCTTGCTGTCAAGCATTGTTTAAATAATCAGTTTATATATGGCCATGCTTAATTTCTTGAGGGATTACATTGATATAAGAGCTCTCCAAAAAAGAGGACAAAGTCAATGAGGAGAGCTGCTGAGTATAAAAGAGAAAATGTTTGTCTGGGAAAAAAATCACCAGATTATGTTATTAAAATTTGAGAGTTCCTCAGTCCAGATATCATTATTTCCATATTCTTGTCTTTCTATAAATACATTAGCCTTGTTACACAATTCAAACTTCTATTGGTTTCAGTAGAATCTTACAAGTTAGATATGGAAGAAACCTATTAAGTAATGCAGCCATCTCTCTGCTGATGCAGAAGAAGTCATTGAATTACTTATGCTCATTGAAGAAGAGAGACCTAAAGGGTTGAACCTGCCCTTTCAAGGATAATTCACATCAGATAAAATCAGTCACTGTTATTGTAATATTTTTAAGCTTTACAATCAGTGACTGATTTTCTAAGAGAAATTGGTAGTAAAGAACATAAATAATACAGATTAATATTGCATCTGTAGTAACAAAAACCCAATATACATGAGGTTGGGTTCTTTACAGCTGTGAGGATAATTCTTATCAGCACTAAATGATACTAAGCAAGGACAAATAATATTGAGTTTCTGAAAGGCACATCAGGGTAGATAACTGTTATAGAAATATTTTTGCAATGACGTGTTTTATGACTTTAACTCTTGGGTTGCTATTTCTAGTCTTTGTCCAGTGCATTGTTCTTTTCCTACAGATTCACCACACTTTGCCAGCAGATCAAGCTGAGTAGACAACTGCAGCTCTTGCCTCTTGGAGACTATGGTAGCTGATGAAACTGAGCTGCTTCTCTCTAGTGGCAGTGGTGCACCATAGTGCACCTCTGGGAACAGGAGTGTCCAGTTCGAGGAACTGCTCAAATTATGCACTGTTCATTTTCTGTCTTGTACTTGGATTGTTTTTACACTGAAACCCTAGCATTAGAAGTGAGGGGAGAACAATAGCTTCCACCAGCATGATGCCTCAGTACATCTATGGGATACATCTGGGAGTTACACAACTCAGGAACTTGAAAACACCCCAGTTTTGGTAGCTGCAATAACTAGTTTTCTTAAGTGAACAGTTTAAAACTGGAAGCAAAGCACCAAGAGAAAAATCATTATGGAACAGTAAGCCCTCTCTATGCATGCCCTCCTTTCCAAAAATCCCATTATCTCAAGCTGGTGGATTGAACAGGTCTGTTTTGCGCACATACCACAAAAGGGGATGCTATCTAAAGACCTCTCAAGAAATTCTTGCCTCCCCTCTGGAGAAATTACTTCTATTTGGCCATTAATCCTTTGTGGTTCCCTATACCCAGACTAGTAAAAAATTATTTTAATTGCCTTGGAGTAAGGAGTTTGCATTCTCATAGGTTATAGGCTGTCTATTGTCCCTCCACAGTGTATTAGCATTTACTACAGGCTCCATATCTTATCTCACTCCATTCTTCATTCTTCCCACTTGTTTCTCTCATAGCTACAGTCAGGATAAGCTGGCATGTTCACACAATAATTACTGAATAGCCAGGTCACATGAAATATTCATAAATCGTTGCAGAACAGCCCCATCAACCATCACATGAATGTTAAAAATAATATGTCCTGAAAAATGATTACCAATTTTTATGTTGCTATCTCCCTACATAGGCACATTTCTCTCCTTGCTCTACTGCATTTGCTTCCCTTTTAACAAGTTATGTAAAAAAAGTTTTAGCAATTCATCTTATGGCTGAGCTGCAGTTATTTATAATTATGGAATATTCTTGGGTGTTTGTTTAAAGTGTGCTGGAGAGCTGCTGGTTTTGTTTTTTTCTGGTAGGCGGCTCATTACTTCATAAATCTGTGACTGAATGGGAATTGTGGCTGGGGAGCAACTGTGCTGCTTCATGCATCATGACCAAGTGTGTGTGGGAGTCAGGAACAGCACCTCTCTGGACCAGCTGCTCCATCCATCTGCAGCTGGGTCTAGGTACAGTGATCTACGGTCAAGATCTGCACTGGGAGTATTTTTATAGCTGTTTTATAGCAGCTGGTGTGAATGGCAGTAGAAAAATGAACGATCAACTTCCTAACCATCGGGAACAAACTAAGAAAGAAAAATAAGCATAAAAATTAGCACATTTTTGTTAGTATTATAAAGACACTCTTTGAAGTTCAGTTTCTCAGAAGAGCTACTGTAAGCTTACATATTTATTGGTTTGTCACTCAGCTGAAAATTTTCTTTATAACAAATCTTGGCACAAAAATATATTTGAGTAGCAAATGATGTTCATAATTTCAGATGCTTTTATGTCCTCTTAAAACTGAAAAAAAAACTATTTAAAAAGGAAATGTTACTTGAAGCTAGTCTGGTTTTGCCACTCTTATGGAGAAAAATAAGGGGACATGATCAAATTATTTTTAAAACCCATGAAAAGTGGGATTGCCTGTTGAATATTGAGTTTATACTTTCATTCCATGTGGAATCCAGCCTCTGTTAGCAACAACTAAGTTGTATTAATAAAAGGGCCTAATTCAGCTTACCATACATTTAATAGAGTGAATGATTTTTCTTTATAATCCTAATTTGAGCAAAATATAAGGAGAAATATTTTGGTGTGACTCTGGCTTTCAATTTTGAATTTAAATAATCATGAGGGGTCTCAGCACATTTTAGATTATATCTGCAGCTTCCTGGAGGAGGCTCTGCATGATGTGGTTCTTCAGCTCCTGCCAGAGGAAGTATTGCCATCATATATAAGTCTCCTTTGTAATACATTCACCATAGCATAATGCAACATGACACAGAAAGTGAGACTGGTGGCTTTTTTGTCAGAGTTCTTTTTAAAATTAGCTCAGTGATTATTTAGACTTTCATTACAAAAATCAGAGAGTGGACAAACAAGTAAAAGGCTGGTGCTTCCATGAGTGATGTCTGGGAGGGGAATCTTTGGTATCTCCCTCGCAGTGTTCCATTTCATAGAGGAAGGGGAGGGCACTTTTATATCTTTCAGAGTCTACCTTCTCTTTAGAAATGCTAATAAAAATTCTTCTGAAAAATAATGTCTTGAACGTAGCAACTTGTACCCAATTTTCAAGATATATTTGTCAAGAAGATCGTGCCTGGACAGCAAAATCTCTTCAGTCTCTGGTGTTTTCCTTGAAATGGCATATGCTGAACAGAGTGTTTCAGAGCAGTATTGCTGTGCTCAGTCTGTCTTTCAGAAAAGGATTCCCTGCCCATGAACAATAGTCATTCAATTGCCAAGTCCTGATGCATCCATTCTGAGTTGTGCATTGTGTCAAAGAAGAATTAAAATTTTCACAGCATTGGCAATTCCCTCATTGTCACAGTGTGCTTCTTACCACTCTGGATTGAGCACAGGTCGTTTCATGGAATGACCTTCTTAAAATATTGACAACACATTAATATTTCTGAACCTCCCATGTAGACATGCTTACTCCCTTACTCATTGCTCTGCTAGGTTTTAGAGAAACAAAGATGTGTTAGGTGGGCTGATCAAGCACCAGAGACACCATTTTGTTCACATAAAAAATAAATTCAAAACTCGTGTTTACTTCTTGGACAGAATTTTTCTTGATTGCAGAAAGGTAAGAGACGTATTTGGATCAGAAACAGAAGTAAGATGCATATATCAAAGTAGAAAAAGTCTTGGGGAGGTCTCGGATTGTGTCAGAACCTGGCTAACCTGAGCCTTTCACGTGATTCTGGTTTAGGTCTGTCTTTCAGCTTCTAACCTTAAATGAAACTTTGATGCCGTTTAAGAGGATATATATTTTGCTAACATTTTTACCACTTGTGTCTGACCTATTTCTGGAGGAAAATCTTTATCCAAAGCATAACTTTTCCTCTCCCCTACAGGAAGAAAAAAAAAAAAAAGTTCAAATTACTGTTATATTATTTAGAAATAAATTATTAGTCACATTGCATGCTGAGTACTTTGCATCAATCTATTGAAACAATGCTGTGACCAAAATGGAAGAGCATTCCATTCATAACATTCAGAAAAGCTCATTAAATGTTGATTGTGGTAATGCCAAATACAGACAACCAACATAGTACACAGTACCTGGGAAAGATGGTTATTCTTAAAACATTCATAGGTTGGGTTTGAGAATTCAGGCCATATTGTGAACTGCTCTGGGCAGAGTTGGATCCCTTTGCACCTTCTAGCCCTTTCTGTTCAGAGTGTTTTGATCCCTGGATGATGGTGGTATGGCTTTTCACTCCCACAGCCTTACCAAGAAGGTGGCAGGGGGAGGCAAAAAGGAGCAGGGCATAGTCACCCCTTAATCACAGCCCCTTTTAGGCACTGATAAGAAAATGGTAGAATCAACATTATAACTCAAAATTCAGAACAATCATTTCAACATAAAAGTAAGAGAAGAGCATCCATGAGATATGAAAGAGTCTAATCTGAAAAAATCAGCTGCTCTTTCATAGCCATGCACAGCTTAGAGCTAAAGAATTAGAAAATGCTACTGTATATTCGATGGGAAAACAGGTCTCTTTAGTGTTTTCCAGTCAGCAGTGACAGTCTGTCTTCCCTGAGCTTGGTGCAGAGGGTCAATTTGAATCCTCTGAAGTGCCAAGAGCTCCATCTGCTCTTCCATCTGAAATGGGAATATTTTTGCTCTTTTTTTTTAATCTTGATTTGGTCTTTCGATGTTTGTGTTAGAACACACAGCCCAGATGCCAATAATGAGGAAAATATATTAAGTGATAAGGGAGAAAACAGAGAAATTAAAATGAACGAGGTAGGAAAATTGTAAATGGAAAATGGGAGCTGATTGCAATATCCAGCCCAGGTGTGGCTGTGAATTAAAGTGCTTTCCTGAGAGATTCCAACAGATATATCCCATAATCCTACACATCTGGGAAAGTGTTGGTCAAGACAGTCCTGGAAGTTATGCCAAAAAACACCTTAAAGATATTCCACACAAAGATCCAGCTTGCTATATACTCCAGCTGCTGTTTATTAGTGATGCTCATATTTTATGTATGCTAGCACACAGGAATTCTGTTACAGACAAAACTGTATATATAGATTTAAATCCATCGATTGTATATTCCACTTAGGCTTTATTGAAGCATTTTTCTGAATGTAACCACACAGCTACAGTTTCTTTAGTTGAAACTGAAACATATGTGTATACCTGCAAACACACATGCATACAAAGGAATGCTTAATTTTCCTTTAAACAAATTGAAAAAATATCAGTGCTGCTCATCAGGAAA
>VZTM01013924.1:27966-40889 GCA_013400555.1 Jacana jacana | reverse complement strand
TTCCTTTCCCTTCCCTTCCCTTCCCTTTCCCCCTGTATTTTCCTTTCTTTCCCCACTTTCCCTTTTCTCCTCTTCCAAGTTGGCAGGTGGTGAAAAGTCCCAGATGGTGGTCTTAAAAGACAGTCTATATTATGAAAAGTATTCTCTTATACCTTTGAGCTATTAACAACTTTGCTTTCAACACCAGGTGTCACTGTAGTGATAGAAAATCTTAAAATATTTTGTAAAATTGTTGAACAAAGCAAGATTCACTACTGAATAGAAGAAAATCATTCCAGACATACGGTGGCAACGGAAACAAAATAAGTTTGTGGAACTCCGTAAAACAAGGTAGCTGGCATAAGCATATAACTTTGAAAGCAAAGCTGGAGAGAATGTGGCTTTAACTGTCATATACCATTGATACAATACTCTGGAACTAGACTGACAAATTTCTATGCTTAATAATTACCCATAGCACTACAAAGCTACTTTTAAACAACAGTAATTATCAAGCGATGCAGGCTTAGGTAGGTAAGTTAATCAAACTAAAAAATGTCAACACTTCACTGAAACTGGACTTGTTGTGAGATAAAAATAATTCTACTGAACTTGCTAATGGTTTTGGGCTACAAAATAAATTCACCAGTAGAAATAAAATACATTCTGAATAGCTTTGAAAACAGCATTTCAAAGAGGTGTTTCACAGAGGTTACTTCAATATGTCAGAGAGGTTTCAGTGAATTTTAATGATGCTAATTGTTACATTTTGCATTCAATTTATTTGCTACTTTTACTACTTTCATATGTATTTGGAAAAGGTTTTAAATCTTTAAAACCAGGAATAATATTCAGTTATATTTTTCACGGAAAATAATTTCTATTTTTAGACCAGCTCCAGAAATAAAAACAAAAAAGATTTTTGTGTTGATGGGAACACTTGTCTGTTTCCTCTGTTCTGGTAATTCTGAAGGTTGAAGGAAAATAAGAGTGTTATAAAATTACTTTTTCTAAAATGTTTGCTGAAGTGAGGTTGCTCTGCTGTCTACATAGTAATATAATAATCAGGTGAAATCAGTTCTGGAAAAGGGGAAAGGAAAGGCATTGTTCTAAAGTTTGTGTTTTCATTTTACATTACTTTAATGCATTGTAATTGGCAATAAATAGTAAATAAAATTTCCACTGGAAGACTTTGTTTGTCAGCCTATTTTCATCCCCATCCCACAAAGCTAGGGGACTGAGGGAGCAGCTGGGTGGGTGTTTGGCCTTAGCCAAGGCTAACCCACTGCATATCTAAAGGTGTCCTTATACTAGGGGTCTATTGTTTTTGGTAATGTGCTAAAGCACTTTGTTCTTTCCTTCCTCAATACGCTTTATTTTTGTACCTATAGACAGAAAGTTGCCTTCAGTAAAAGGATCTGCCTTCATAGAGTTGCCTTGGCACAATATGGTCATGGTACTGAAAGTGGCAATATGCTAATGTTATTTGATTAGCTGTTCTTCGTTTTTTCATGATAGGAAAACTCTAGGGCAGTTCCACCATAATAAATACAATATCTTAAAATGTTAATATTAGTTGAATGGCATATCCCTTAAAGCAATCTGAAAACTTCTGAAGGCACTCTGCTAATTGTCCTGAAGGTCATCCAATGAAACATAGTTCAGGAAATATAATGTGACAATTTATACCAGGGTCTTGAATAAATGTGTTCTCTTCAATAACCATCTTCACTCATCCATTTTCACAAAAGGGATGTGAAATTGAATCCATCATTGATACTTCAGGCATAAAACTCCATGATTGTTTAATATCTCTCAGCACAGAAGAGGGACAGTTAGTGCTACTATACAGTGACAGCTCTAAATCAAATTGATGGGAATAACTTTTTGTGCATTTTAAAGTGATGGAACCAGTAGCCATAGGCTAAGAGGCCAAAGGTATGAAGGGGTTCCTAAAGAGACAAGATTAATTCATGGAGGAGAAATATTGTCATAGTCAATAAATAGAAGGTTGGAAATATAAACTCTGGTTTGAGAAGTTTATATTCTAAGATTATGGCAATGTTCATGTATAGTTCAGTCCATGCCTTGGTGTGTTATCCTTTTTACGTGTCTGTGAACAGCTCCTGATGGAAACAGAACTACCTCAAACAGACTTAGGCTCTTTATTTTCCAGTGTAATTAACTCTTGATCCACAGTAAATGGAAGTGTTCCTGCTCTACCTTTCTACAGACTGTCTAGTGGAAATGCATTGAAAGTAGAAAATATAAGAGCAGAAATAAAAAATAAGTCCATGAGCAAATGAGAGTTACAGTGTCTTACTAAGTTACCATTGATTAATTAAATCACCCTAAATCTTACTGCATATGTTTTTTGGCCGAGTTGATTGCAAAGCTAGGTTATCTAGCTTACACCAAATAAGTAATTGCATTTTGCCTTAAAAATTGGTCAGGGTAAGAATACACACCACAAGAGTTTGATGACTCAACTGATGGGCCATAATCACTATAGTGTCTGAAGCTGAGTGTGAATGGCTAAGTACCTATACTGAACACCTGCAGGCAAGGTGTTCACTGGTTATTTGATGTAGTACTCCTCCATCAAGACCTAATCTATTCAGTGTTTCAACTTTAAAACACAAGTAAGGCAGGACTCTGAGAAGTACTTAAGTGATCAACTACACCTCCCCTCAGGGGTTTGCTCTGTATCCCTGATCTGCCAGTTATACAGCCCAGTATGGCAGTAGCATAATGATGCTGTCGACGGGCAGTCTCCTAAAAACCGGGACCTGCCAGGGCATTGGCAAATGAGGATCTCAAAAACTGCTGTTTTGCAGAGACAAGATCAAGTCTTGACTTACTGTTTCTGGGTTCTTATTTTTGGGGTCCAAATACGTTCTTCTTTGAGGTAGTATGCTTCTCACATACCTTTCTTCCTATTTTGGAAATGTTTTTTTCTTACTTACAGAAACACTGACTTTTCTGTGTGTACTTTCTTCTGCTAGTGTTTAGTCAGGTCGTAGTTAAAAAGGAATGGAATTTCAGATTTTCACAGGGATGGTAGCTAAATCAAGCTAACATTGTGTTCTTGTTTAATACTTTGAAGATTTATGCAAGTTTGAGACAGATTTTTCTTTTCTACATTGTATATAATAATAAGTGAAAAATGATATATAATCTTGACATGTCAGATTCCTGAAACCACCTTCCTCCCCATGTCTGAAAAGGCTTGGAAATTTGGAAACCTCTGAGTCAAAAAAAAAAAAAAAAAGAAAAAAAAGAAAAGTGTTTCTTTTTCTTCTTTTTCCAGGAAAAGCTCTATGAGCTTAAGGTACCTGAGAAGCTCAACTTTTTCAATAAACATACATATATATATGCACAACAGTCCTGTCAAGTAGGAAAATAGTATAATCCACATTTTACAGATAATATATGAAGGTAAAAGGAGGTGGAAAGTCAACTTTTCAAAGAAACGTTGACCTAATGAATTTTCCTGACTTTGGAAAAACTACACAAACCAAATCTTGGAGACATGCTCACTTTCTAATGAAAATGCTTACAAATTAAGGAAAGGTCTGCCTTTGGAAAACTTCCTAGTATCCCACCTGATATATATTCTCAGAATGGATGTGAAGCCATCTATTTTAGACTGGCAAAACTATGATTTTGCTGGCTCAGTTTGTGCCCTCTTCCCTAAATTTAAGACACTAACTGGGCACATGCAAAGTTTTCCTAGAAAACCATGTCTATGCTAGCAGTTTGTGTTGCCATAGTTCTGACAGTCAGCTTTGTCACAACAGCTAACTAACTCCAGCAAGCCAGAATTTATTGTGCAAACCTGGCCTCCATGTCAATGTCTAGACCTGATATACCAAAGTATGGCCAGAGAAATGTCTGACTGAATTCCTGACCCAGAGTAATTTCTGGAGTGCACTAAGAGCATATAAAATTGTGAACACTGTTGTGTACCCTTGTTGAAACATTGGCTTTTTGAATACATTAATTTAAACGCAAAGAGGCTATATTTCAGCTAAATGTTGTTTTGTTTGGGTTTGTTTTTTTGGTTTGTTGGTTTTTTTTTCTGGGAAAAAGAGCTTGGCAGCTCTTGAAAGATCAAGAGCTACCGAGGCTTTGGGTAGAGGTCAAAAAATGTTGTTAGCTATCCCATGTAAAGGTAGAATTCACATCAAAAGGTAAAACTCACATCAAAACTCACATCAAAACTGTGGTATGGATGATATTAGCAATTTAATGGTATGGACAGCTCAGTGGGTGGGCCCCAGTTTAGGTAGGGGAAGCCACAAATCCCCACGACTTTCAGCTGGGCATGTGCCTTAATGCAGAATTTTGTCCTGTTGAACTCACTTATAAATACAAGTGGGGATTGTAAGGTCGGGGCTCAGGTTGTTTGCTGAACTGATGGCACCCAAGAGGAGCATGTCACAACAGACAGTGCCAGGAATGCCACTCTCATGGTGGTCTCTCAGTAGCAGCATTTGGCACAACATTCACCAGCCCTTCGCCTAACCAGAACATTTCAGCGGCAGGCTCTGTTTCTGCCATGGAGGAACAAATCATTTCACATGGCTTTGTAAAGAATGGTTTGGCTTAGAAAAGAAAACAGATGTTATGAGCTGTTCTGTCACTCCTTCTCACTACTTAAGGCTCACTAGTCCAAAAAGCTAAAATGGACAAAGATTGGAAAACACAATGCATGGCACCAAGAATCATGTAGCACTGCCTTTTCTGGGTATGTTTACTAAATGTTAGTGTTATTGTTCACTGTCATCTGGTGTGGCTTTTTGGCATTATTTAAATAAAATATTGGTGGTTTTGTTTCCTATCTTAACTGACTTTAGGCATAGGAAAATAAGGCTGTTACATAGGACAACAGACTGCAAAATATTGAAGCTCTGCTGCTTGTTTTTTTGGGGAACAGCCAAGTTAGCAGCATCTCCAACAGTTGCACCACTTCACACAATAACCTCTGCTAACCCAGGAATTTCAGAATTAATTCTCCTTCCCAGCTCTCACAAACTTTATTTTTTTTCCCATAGCAGGATGGGGGTGGCTACATTCCCTCTTATCCTTCAGGTAGCAAATTTAGTTTTGATCATATTTCTAGCTTTCTACCCTAAAAATTTGTAAATAAATGGCATGTATTAGACCTCAGTTCAATTTCAGGTAAGTGACCTGAAACCAATGTTCTGCAAACCAATGTTCTTATCTTCCTTATCTATTTGGTATTCCTTTGCTTTGTTCTAAGGATTGTTACAGAAGCACTGTTACAGAAACAGGTAAAAAAAAAAGCTCATATACTGCATAGGGGTATTGAGACCTACCACCCCACAGCCCCAGAGAGAAATATCTCAGATATGGAATGAAGTGATATGCAGCCAGCAGGAATTCACACTCTTTGCTCATCTAAACTGCCCAGAGAATCATGTTTTATATGAGTAGTAAAACAAATGGAATGGTGAAAAATGAGGTAAATGATCTGGTTAATATATATTGTTTAGCTTTTTATAAATGCTGTAAATATCAAGAGACATCAAATCATCCATAAAAGAAGCATCCTATTTAAAATATTTATTTAGCATACAATAGTGCTTGAATTTAGTGCAGGAAGAACATAGTCTGTAGCTTATTATGTTATCATATTCTTTAAATGTCCACCACACTAGCAAGAATCATATGTGTAAGGCTTCAGTTCAGGCCATCTTTTCCCATTATTTACACTATAGACTCAATCCTAATACTGATGAAACAGAGATTGAAAGTGCATAATACTGGGGATAACGTTCCCTACAACTTCTTTCTTCCTGTAATTCTTTTATCTGCGTACTGGTTGTTGGTTTCTTTCATCAGAAGCTTACGAATATTGAGGACACGATTTCAGTCCATTTTACCAGAAGTGCGGGAAACTGCTCCTGTATGGTCCTGGAAGCTCAGGCAAATGAGCCTTCAAACTCCCTAATGCCCAGAGGCAGCAGCTGAGGAAGTTATTATCTTCCCTATGACTTTTCCAATCCACTTTTGATCTATCACCCCCATGCTATGTACCATGCACCATGCACATTTCTCACCATCACATAGGTGGATTCCATTGAAGTGGAGGCTACCTTGGCTCCAAATGCAGTTGCTATCCACCAGGACAAGAAAATTTCATTTTGCAAAAACTGAAGAAGTAATCACACAATGGATCTGAACATTAATTACTTCTGGAGACTGTAACATAATATACAATGATCATTAAGAAATACAGATACCAAATTAGTGCTTATGTTTTTACAATGGGTGTTTCACAGGAATTAAGGCTTCAATACGTCAGGTGGCACTATTTAGCATTCCCAAAGACCTGATGTTTTGTTAATGGATAGAAATGGTCATAAATTTTCTGCTGAAGCAAAGTTTGCTGAAAAATGCCAGTTGGTTGAGTGTGAAATATTTCATTCAAAACAGCTTGGGTCTGATAAAGTTTTGCTGAATCCAAGGCAAGATTCCAAGAGAAACTGTGCTTCTGGCAGGTCTACCCCAGACCTGGGAACTCTGTAAGCTACAGTATGGCCAGCTTGAAGGCAGGAGTCCCACATGGGTCTGTGTCATGGCTAGGGATGCTGGAAAACTTCAGGGCCCCCCCAGTAGAAATGAGCATGGATATGCTCCAAACAGAGATGAGCCTGGAATTGTCTCAGCTGGAGAACTCCCTAAAGCTATCAGAATTAGTTACAGGATGTAGAGAGTATCTATAAGTTTTAAATTTAGAAAATTTCTTCTGTGGATTACATCAAAAATACAGGTAAGATTCCTCCTTTCCAAACACTCCTGTTGATAGATGGGTTATAAATAACTGCATGGAGCATGGAGTTTAAGCTTACTGGTCAAATCCTCATTAGTCTTTACTGAGTAGAGGGCTGGGTTCTAAACACTGTAAACTAAATCAACATAGTTCAAAACATGTCCAATGGGTCAGATCTGGCAGAGAAATTGCTTCCATCCAGCCTAGTCACCAGCCTCTGGAGTAGAGGAGGAACTGGTGTTCAGGCAGCTGATACAGCTCAATCAGCCAAGCACATTCTGACCCTGCGTGTAGTGTTGTGCAGCTGTGGACCCTCTGGGTCCTCATGATGGGTGGGACTGCCACTGGAGGCAGTGGAACCTCTGATGCACAGTGGAAGCACCATGGTTGCCCCTTTTGGACCGTTCTGCTCTCAGCCAGTGGTAGACCTTTTCACAAATGCTTTCAGCACAGATAGACATGCTGTGTCTCACCTTCCTACCTGACATGTCTCCTGTCCAACAGCTGAACACAGGATTCACTGGAAACAACTGTTTTTTACTATATTTTGAAGTAAAATTATGAGTGTCAGATTGTTTTCATGTGACATTGTAGGTTACTGAACTCACTTATGAATGATCCCCATGCTGCATTAAAATGTTCAAATATCTTTCCAACTAGATGACGTAAAAGTTTAATGGAAACTTTTACTGGACAATTTTTAAGTGGCTTTTGGATCATAAGTGTTATTATTGTCAGTGTTTTTCCCAGTTATAACAATTGCAATAGATACTATGTTGATTTTAATGACACTGCCTCCCCTGCCTTGGAGGCACAATCCTTTTCTTCATCCCCATATTGTCAGTTTGTGGAAGATGGAACAGGACAGTATGCAGTTATTGTTTAAATAATTCAATATTGTTTACAGCAACTCATTGAGGTTGGTGGTGATGGAGGCAGTAGGTAGGGATAATTTCTTGTGTAGCCTTCTGTTCCCTTCAGATCTTTTGGTGGTGAGGTAAGAAGCTGCTCTGTGGAGCTTCAGGTCTTTGTCTTGGATGGAGAACAGGAATAGGCTTGAAGAAATTGCATTACTCATAGGCTAGAAACAGCCCTTAATATTTTTATTTCCAAGATGAAAGGTTGAAGAAGGTGCCAGAATTTGTTGAAAACCTGGGAGAAGGCAGAAGGTGACAGATGATCTAAGCAGAAACCAAAGAAATTGACCTTTAAGATGAACCAGTTTCAAAGGAAAAGCTAGAAAAGGGACAGCTGAGAGCATGCTGAAACTGTGAGGTAGAGGAGGAGGAGGGATGGGACAATGCATAGAGCTTGAGGAAAGGAATATGGAGGGGATATTGCTGAGGTAAAGGGTGGAAGAGCAGAAGAACTGGCCATGGAATTGTCTGCATTCTTGGTCATGGAGAACAAGAAAATATACTGCTCCTAACATCAGAGCTACCAGTACTCAGCAGAACCCTAAAAATACCCACTGAGCTGCAGTGAGGGTATGTTTCTCTTTTCTTTTTACAGGAACAGAACACCACAAAGGATACCATTTGGGCCACACCACTTTGATAAGGGCAAGGACAAATCAGCTAGTCCTCTTCTTCCTTTGAAGAAATAGTTCAGATATTAAATTCACAGTCTGCAACATTTTTTTTTTTTTTTTTTTAACTGGTGAATACCATGCCCAGCACTTGGTTCTTGGAATGATTTGTTCATTGAGAGGTATTTCAAAACAGCTATTGTCCATCCCTCATGATTCCTTCAGTTGTACTGTCCTGTGGTGTGTTAACTGTGAGAAATGTGATTTCTCAGTCTCTAATTTTCTTCACTGCTCAGAGACTGTAAGGCTTAAAAAAAAAAAAAAGTTAAAAAAAAATAAATACTCAAATACTGGCAGCTCAGTGGGTATTTTTAGGGTTCTGCTGAGTACTGGTAGCTCTGATGTTAGGAGCAGTATATTTCCAAGATATTGAGAAAAGGATTTCCTTTTCTAACAAAACAGTTTTTGAAATTAAATAGAAAGGATATGGAAGTCAATTCCAAGAATCATTTACATCTCTAAAAGCCAGCTAATACATATGAATTTTTCAATATGTTAATGGATTGGATATCAACCACCAATTTCCCCTTTGGAATTGGGACTTTTTTAGGTAAAGAGCCTGAAACAATATGAATCTATGGCTGGCAGCACTGGAATGTATGGAACCCATGATCAATGGATAATTCAGTTTGGCAGAAACCTCAGGAAGTTCATAAGAGAATTGTTCCTTTCTGTTTGAAACATTGCAGATTTTGATTCTTCTTGGGCAAATACTGGTAGAACTACCTCTGTGTACAAAGTGGTAAGTGTGGCTGAAGTATGAGAACCAACAGACACAAACTACAACACAATACATGGAAAAAAAAATGAACTGAAGTTAGTCAAATACTGGAACAGGAACTCAGAGAAGCTGACAAATCTTTGTCCTTGGAGATACTTAAAACCAGACTGGGGAAGGCTCTGAGCTGTTGGACCTGCTCTGAACATGTGGTTAAACTAGAGACCTCTGGAGGTTTCTTCCAAACCACTTAGTTCTGCAATTCTGAGACTGCTTGGAGACATCTCCTCCCCTCCATCAACATATTTACTTGAACAGTAATTAGTTAAAAGATGCATAAACAAAAATAATATAATGTGAAGACCGATGTTGCCAAATTGCAACACATCAGTGAGCAACATCTCATCAGTAGTAGAAAACATGATTAAGAAGTGCTTACACTGACAAGGCGACAAGGAGAAAAGTAGTCAACATCTTTGGATTGTCATACTCAGTCATTCAAGAATGTGCCTGAGAATCCCTGTTAGCACCTGTCTGTTTGGGGAATTCTGTATTCTTTACTACAGTGGGGTAACTGTTTCCATAAAAATTAAGCAGCCAAAATAATGAAGTAGCAAAAAAATTACTTTTTCATAGAGTCTATTGAAACGCTAAATAACTTTGGAGACAACAAAGAATTGCAAAAAGACAAAGTCAATGCGGAGCAGTTAAAATACTTTGTTTTATCAATTCACCACAAAGCACAATGGTGAATTATTTACCACAGGGATACTGCTTCCTGATAACAAAGATGAGATTTCTTCAGGAAGCCTAGTGTCAAAGGCAGAAGTTAGAACAAGCTGACAGTTTAAATCTCAGGAGGCCATCAAGAGATCTTAATGAATTTAAGAGTGTAGCTGTAACTGAACTAGTAGCACATATAAAACCTTACGTTATCTCAGATGCTATACTGGAGGGAGGATTTGTTTCCTATATTAGGAGGGATAAAGTGATTTACTTCTGTTAAAGAAGTGTTGTGGGTGAAGTTTTAGTTTGTATTTCTGTGAACAATTCTGCTGAAAAAAATGAGGATTTTAGTGACAGTTACATTAAGAGAGTTGTACAGTACACAGACAATTTATATTATACCATAGATATTTTAATGGTAGGACAATGTCAAAGTTCTACATCCAAACTCACGAAATAAAAACTTTAATATTTAGATTTTGTTTTGAATGACTTAGTGTTAAAAATTAATGAAAAGCAATTAATTCGTTTTTTTAGCAGCAAAGTTACCTTTGAATATGGAAGACTATTTGCTATTTCATATATGAACCTTATGTGATATTAAACACAAAACTAATATGCTAAACAAGTTCCTTTCTATTTTTATTCCAAAGATTTCCTTAAATGACCCCAAAAGGGACCTGAGAATAGTCCTTTAATTACTAGTGAACTTAGTGTATTTAGTACATTTAGACAAAGATCTACATAATTGAGAGATGGAGCCTTAATGGTTACATAAATCTTCGCTGAAGCAGCACTCCTGAATGCAATGTCTCCATGCTCACTCCAACCAGCTAAACATGAGACCCTAATGCAAGGATGTATCTTCAGGGTCAGCATTTGTATGGCTAAATTGAGAGTACCAAAGAGCAGTACAGCCATGCAGCACTGAATAACTTGCTAATAAGAGCCTAAGGGAATACACTGTTCAGTCTCGCTGGAAGAGTAATGTAAAGTAAAGTAAAAAGAAGAAGCTGCAGAGAGATGAGACCTAGAAACAGTGCTTATGATGAGATATTGAAGGGATCAGCTTACTGAAGGTACTCAAGAGGCTGTTCAGAGATTATTTGAATCCAATGTATGAGTCCCTGCGCATGAAGAAAATGTTAGTAGGTGGCTCTTTTCTCTTAACAGAAAAATATGTAACAACATATCACGTGTCATCTGAAATTTAGATTAAAATTTTATTTTTTGAAATACATGCTATCTATTGGAACTCCTTTCTTTAAATTGGTTAATTTTCTTTTACTTAATGTTGTTGTTTTTTTTTTTAGTCAAAATTGGTTAACTTTCTAATATACAGAGTATGGATCAAACGGAACATATGGCCCCAGGGAAGAAATTACTTCCCGAAGCTTGCTGAGTTTCTCTGTCCAGCCCATTCAGTCTATTGCCCCCAGCTTTACCCTATGTGCCTGTCACACCTGTCCCCAATTCAGCAGGCACCTATCCACCCTCTGTCCAGTTTCCAGTCCCAGTCACCTTCAAAAAACCTTGGCCGCTCAGTTCCCAGCTTCAATTCCCTGTTTCAGTCTAGCCAGCTTTCATGACTGATAGTTTTGTCCCCCAGAACACCCTCTAGTCCTCATTATATTTAGATCAACAAGAATCAATGTCCAGGTCTAGCACAGAATGCTGCTGAGACCACAGAAGTCCACAGCCAGACCATGGGCTCAGGTACTGGCATTCCACTTCTTCATATTGTTTAGCAGTTCACGTGCTCCCTGGCTTAACTTTAGCTCACAGTAAGTAATACTTTTTCGGAGAAGCACCATACATGGTTTAGGGCATAACATTTTCCCAGGTGAAAGACATAGACAAAGCCACCTTGTTTTGAGGGGGAAGAGTATTAAATCTATATGGATGAAAGGCACATGAAGCCATTTATTCTCAGACAGAAAGCAGATCCTGGATCATTTTATTCTTTAATACAGCAGTAGTGAAAAGGCATGAAAGAGGGGGAACTCGCTGCTCCTTGCTTACTTCTACAGCCCTGGGCCTCATCCATCCCATTTTGTGGCAGTCCAGAAATGCAGCACTGGGGAAAATGCAGGATGATGCCTACCCTGTTCTGGAAAAAAAATTAACTTAATTTAGACACTTAATCAAAATTCTTCACAGAGAATGATTGAACTGCAGCCGTGAACTGCACTTTTGCAAAGGTAGTGCCAGGATGTGGCCCAATGGAATGTATTTTCTCAGACATGTCATGAAAACTTACCCCTGCCCAAACACTGCTGTCTGCAAGATGGGGATTTTCTGAGCCAATGTGTTTTAGAAAAGTTCACCCACCCTCAACTACTTTCTTTTTAATCCTTTAAGGCTTCCAGAAGGAATACAGAAAATATCCAATTCTGAAATCTTCATACTCAAAAGTTAAACAGCTTGGGCTGTTGGTATGAGAGACTCTAAAAAGAGTTGGTAAAAGACAGTGCTGTCAACCAAGCAAGTAATATAACGGTCCACCGGGAAAGACAAAAAAGAGGATATGGGTCCGTTGTGACCCCATTCTTTACAATATGAGCAGGATGGTGTCTAGTGAATTTGTCTAAAATTACTTGGTTTTGAATTAATTTACCAAGGTCATTTAAAACTGGCTAGAAAGTGAGGCACAGTTATTGCAGACTTTCCTAAGTTGAGTTGCAGCTATTTGCAAAGTATAGGCTAGTTATACTAGGCCCTCTCACTTCTCTTTGGAGAAAGAGAAGTTTGCTCCTCCAGTAGATGATCTCGGGTTTGCAGCTGGAAACTAACTGTTGGTGCTCTGAATTGCTCTGAGAGGAACATACCACTCCAGCATCTAAAGACTCACCAACTTAGGTTCAAGAAGGCCTTTATGAGTATCCTTTCCCCAGATCCCTGCTCCACACTCCTGTCCATCAGTTTGCTATTTCTATACCTTCACTAGCATGTGAATTACCTTATACTCCACAATGGGACACAGGAAGGACACAGGTTTGCCTTTATTTGACTGCTGTTTGTAGATTTCAGCAGAGACCTTTCACATTGTCTGCTGCTTGTTTGTATTAATAGCCTGGTTTGGTTTACTTTTTTTTTTTTTTTTTTTTTTTATT
>VZTM01013924.1:0-25898 GCA_013400555.1 Jacana jacana | reverse complement strand
TTTTTTTTTTTTTTTTAAATTAGAGGTGTTTCTCTGAGCCTGATGGTGTGTGAAATGACATGCCATCCTGCACCATCAGCACATAAATAATTCACATCTCCACTGTATATAGCACAGTAAATTTACTTACAAGAATCAGGGCTTTTAAATAATTATTGANTCAGTCTATTGAAATCATGTTCAAGC
The DNA here is from genome assembly GCA_013400555.1 of Jacana jacana. Taxonomy (NCBI): domain Eukaryota; kingdom Metazoa; phylum Chordata; class Aves; order Charadriiformes; family Jacanidae; genus Jacana; species Jacana jacana. The sequence goes on along the minus strand of VZTM01013924.1, from coordinate 25,712 downwards.
AGGATCTAGGGGAGATTACTTACTTTAGCCAGTGATAAAAAGTCTGCGTAATTACTGAACTGTACCATAACCCTCAAGTTATTGACTATTTTATCATAGTGATCTTAGCCTTTCAAGTTTGTTTGGTTGGTTGGTTGGTTGTTTTTTTGAATACAGTAAGACCTCTGGGAAAGTCAACAAACCCAAATCATTAATTGCCTAGCTCATACTATCCAATTCATACTTAGAGGGGCAAATCTGTTGCCTTGTACGCTTGGAGAAGAAAGTGGTGGTTAGAAGGGGAAATAGCTATAGGTACTTAGTGCAGTTCTGCAAATTCTTTAGCTCTTTGCATACACCACAAGGTATTGATGGTTTAGCTCATATGTTTTTTTCTTTTAAACAGTGTACTCAGTTTTGTCCAGTCCCTTCATTCATTATTCATGGCTAATGAAGTGTTTGCTCAAGCTGTGTCCTTCTTATCCTCCAGTCTCAGCAGAAACCCTCACTGTGGTACTCTTGGGTTTATCTCTACATGCACTGAGCTCTGACAGACAGCTTTTCCATGGGGTGGTTTCTGTCACTGCTTACCAAATAACTGTTACCTCCCTTGTCCATTTTGTTAAATAGAGGGTGATTTGCACAAAACAAAATAATACACCATTTCAAATACAGACAGAATAACAGACTAATGTGATAATTTATCTTAATAAGAACCAGATGGACACACTTTTAATCATGACTATTTGCCAGTGATGGCAAAGATTGTATTATGGAAAATAAAATATTGTAGCTTAATAATTTGTCAGGCATTGAACTGAAATTCGACCGTAGACCTGACCACACCTGAGAAACTTTATGATAAGTCTTGGACTTACGTGGAACTTTACACTATGGCTCCTTATGCCTGTATGGCATCATATTTATGCCCATGGCCTCTCTTAATGGAAGCAACTGTACTGAGATTGTTTTCCAGGCTTGAGGCTATAGCCAGTTTTTGCTTCAGTTTGAGTTTAGTCAGTAATAAACTGGATTAAAACCTACTTTCTTACTCTAAGGAACAGCTACCTTATGGCAAAAAAAAGTAGCAACTTCAGGTGTTCATGGGCCAAATTTTGCTACGACGTGACTCTATACCTTGAAAAGTAGGTATCTGATGTTCATTATAAGCCTGAAATTGAGACATCAGAGGGCTTACAAAAAGGAGACAGTCCATAAGCTATTTTCCTCTCCTGCAATTTCAGTAAATTGAAGAGGTTGCATGACATGTTAAGTCAGGGTGAGAATTAGGCTATGGCTTCCTGTGACTCATAGATCTTTGATAATTCATAAGATATTGCCTGTGGAGTACATCTGGGTAAACTAAAGATAGATAACAGGAACAAACACAATCAGTTCTGAATTCTTGCAAATAATGAAGTGTGAAGTGTAACTTCGAATACATTTGAACCGTGCAGAACAATTTCTAGTTAGAGTGAGATTGCTTTTATGTGTCCTGTGAAGAACACACAAAATCCAATATAGCAAACCTAGTTTGTCTTGAAGATTCTGTTGCACTAGACTTACTAAAGCCATACTACCCTTTCTTTTTGGCCTATTTAGGGTGTAAGTTCATTACAAGCTCTATGTTACAAGGTGTTGTAAACCTCTTAGGAAGTATTTGCTTCCTTTATTTTGAGAGAAGATGGTTCAGCACCAGTCTTCTCCCTTTTGAGCAAACTGAACTCTGTGCTCAGATTTGCCAGGTAGCAAATACGGGCATCCATAACTATTACTCGTGTATTTACAGAAGCAGTGAAAATTTAACTACAGCTATAGGTCTTATTAAGTGGGAAAACACACTAACTTACAGAAGCTCCAGTAGAAAACAGCACACAGCATTGTGAGACAGAGTCCAATACTAGAATGCCTGATGTTCATGAAATATAACATACAATTAACTCTTGTCACTGTGGTGTTGATGCTGCGTTTGATGAGCAAAGCTTCTGAACTTGAACAATTTAATTTTACACTTAATTTCTTGAGCTAAAAAGATAGTTGTACAAATGAACTGTTTGCATTACATCTGAAGATACATAATTGCACTGCATTCATGCTCTTTGTGCATTTTGTAGAGCAACTTTAAGTGAAGATACATAAAGTGTTTTCCTGTGTACATTAATTTACTGCTTGTGAAAATGCAGTCCAACTACAGTAACACATTTTCAGATATTTTTAAAAAATATCTGTGAAACTTTGAATTCTACTTTTGAATTGAGACATAGGTTTAGTAAACAAAGTCTTTGAAAAAAGCTTATTTTCACATGAAAAACACATCAAGAGCTCTTATATCACAATAATTCAGTAGCTGCTGTAGTAAAGAATTATGTCTCGGAGAAAACTTGAGTCTGCACTGAGCTGGGTTACCTAATCCATCCCTTACCCTTGTTTTTCAATCCATTGATTTCAAGTGTGGGTTCTTCAAGGTTGCAGCAAAAGAATCTTTGGAACATCTTGGCAGAACAAAAAGTGGTTACAATATGAGCATCAACAATTTGTTCTCAGCCTTTGCCAAGGAAAGATCCTCAGACAAGTCCTCTAAATAACTATTATTTAAAATATGCTTTGCTTTTTGGGGATCTGCACATGAGAACAGAATCAGACAAGAAGGTTACTTTCTCACTTTACAGTCTCAGTCCCAGGCACAATGTAAAGTACTCTACAGCTTCAGCTGTGGTTTGTGGTTTTTATTTTCAAAAATGTGTTATATAACTCTTATTATTAAACTTGCAGAACAAAATACGCATATGTAGCTATGTTTAAAGCTATTCCTTTTTTTTAGCTTTTTTTGTGTTTTCACTTTAGGAGGTAGAAAAATTCTTTCCCTTTTCTAATTCTTTCATAAATAAGAAGCATTGTGCCCAGGAAGGATTCTATCAGAAGGAAAAGATTACACAAGCAAACCAGACTCCAGCACACTCCAAGGAGCAGCCAGCCTTTGTAAACAGACTTCTGGCTCTTCAGCAGGTGTATCAGTCTAGAAAAAAATGTTATTGCACTCTGGAAACCGTGATCTCAGTCCACTGAAATATCACCTCTACCACCATATTAACTCCTAATGCAGTGAAAACTTCCACAACACAAATTGAGGCAGTGATAGAAGGAACTAAAAACTGACAAACTGTCAGCTTTTTGTCTGGGTAACAACCATAGCCTTTCACCCCTGCTTCCTGGCTCAGGAGCTCAGGGCTAGATTTCCTATATCCAGGCCCCTGCCTCTTCCTCTTCACACTGTTGTTAAGGTCATCCTTATGCAAATTTTCAAAAGTTTGCCAAACTTTTTTTCACTTTTTTGACATACATTGATAAATCACTCCAGAAGTGCACTACAAGCATGCTCGTAAGTAATTTCTCATTACTTGTTACTTTATAATGCATTCAGTTTGAGTTAACTATTCAAGGAACAAAGCCATTGTGATTCCTGAAGGCAAACCCAAATATCAGTAAAAAGTTAGGACAAAAGGGAAAAGTAAAAGCTGGGAACAGAAAAAAGAAGTAATCAAATACCTCAGACTTATGTATTTGCATATATGCATATATAAAATTTATGTGTGATTAAAACATGTACGATGAAGTAAAAATTCAGTCATGAACAACTTGTTAATTAAAAATCCATGTTCAGATTGAAATGAGCAACTATTCATTGAGCTCTACCTTGGACCAAGATTAGGCTTGATACTGAGCTTGGTGTTCATTGTTTTCCAGTTCAGTGAGGAATCATTGTCATCACAGCCATGGGAATCAAAGTACGACATGTCTGGTTAAAATGAATAATATAGTATATGTCACCTGCCTCTCTCTGAGGCCGCTGTCCCCGCTGGATCAAGGTAGAGCAAATATTCCTTTTAGGGGGCGAGTATTCAGTCCCACACAAGCTATCTGCCAGAGAATGGAAATTTCACTCAAGCCTATTAACTATACAGGCAGTAACACAGATGTTTGCACATTGAGCAGCCTATTACTTGAGGGAGCGAGGGTGCTGGCACTCCAGTCTTTAAATTCTCCACATAGAAGGAAACACCACCTGGAGCAGGAAATGATCCAGGGACAAGCAACCAAAGAGAAAAGGGTGGGTGGAAAGGAAGCGGGAGGAGATCTATTGAAGGAAGAAATGTCTGTCATGTTCTTGCCAGCTGCTTTTTCTTTCTATTGAAATGCAGGTTTGTCTCTGTTCCTGCTCATGCTTTTGGGGGGTGGGTATGTGTGTGTGGGATCTTCAATCTGCTGCATTTGCCCCACAGAAGGTGGGAGTCAACCCATGAAGCTCAGCAGCTCCCAAAACCATATGGGAGGCTCAGGAGAGGACGTGAGAAAAGTATGTGGGGGCTCAACCTGAACAGGAGGTTGAGCAGTGGTATATCTATTGTACCACAGCAGCACGCATATCACAAGTCTTTATCCAATGTGCCAGAAGGCTTTTTCAGTCAGGATTACACCATCAAAGCATCTCAGTATCACTCAGTAGTGTTGATTTTGAAAAAAAAATTGTGAAAATAAAACATCTGCCAGAGTAGCACATATATTATTACAAAAAGAAAGAAAAAAACATCAACAACTTGCATTGCATGAAAATCTGGCCATGAAGTCAAAGTCTAATCCAAATCACTCAGGAGATCATCTTTGGAACAAGGCCATCTCAGAGTTACTAGACAAAATGGATGCCGTTAGTCTCTGCTGTAGCAATAATAAGGTTTGTGGCTGCAACAGCCATGTTGTCTTTAAGGATTTTTTTTCTCCAACAATGTTTTCTTTATTTATACAACCTAAATATTCATTGTGCCCAGTGACCAAAAGCTGTCTATTGTTTCCTGCCTCTTATACAGCTTAATGAGAGTTTCAGGGGTGGATATAGCCATATGTTTAGAGTTTATATGGCAATAAAAGAGTCTGATTTCCATCATAATGCCAAATGTAAATGAGGGCTGTGGAGGACTGCTCAAGGGCTAGAGAAATGGCCTCAAGTCCAGGTCACACTGTTCCCCGTTACAGGAGGGTAAGACTCCCAGCCTGCAGAGAAACTCCTGCCAGATGTGGGGAGACCTTGCAGGAGACTCCAAGCCAGAACCATATGCTGAAGAAGAGCTGGTCTGAGAGCACAAGCCAGTCCACAGCTCAAATGAACAACAAACTAATGCCTTGCATTTCCCACACTGGTTTTACATAGCTTATGTTGTGTAACAAGCACAATGGCATGGTGTAGTGCTAACACTGTTTGTACAGCATGTACTAAGAGCAGGCTGCATTTGAAAAGCCAGATGCAAGCCCCAACTGCAGAGCACTCAGAAGATGAGTGACGAAAACTCTTGAGAGTGTTTTGACCCTTTCAGTCACAAACTCTCTCATGCCTCTGCTACACTTTGTCTCTCCCAATCTTTTCATTCTCAGATGTTAATCCACACAGCACCTTCTCCACTCCCTTTGATTTTTGTTATCAGTGAGCAGGAAAACCAATTGGGTTGAAGTTGAATGACTTCTTAGGGCTAACAAATTAATGAGAAAGGCTCTCATCAAGACACAGCGGGTAAAGTAACTATAAACGTTATTTCTTCTGCACTGAGCCTGAACTTGGTCACTATATGTCCATGTTGCTGCAGACATAACTTCTCCTGCACATAGGCAAAGGCACTCTTTAGGATGTGAGGAGGTAGCCAGAGACATCTGAGAAGGAATGGTGTCACCAGACCCTTCTTCAAAAGTTAGAGCACCCCATTCTGGAATTTCCTGGAGTTTTGCACATGTGAACATGCTCTAAAACTCATCAAAGTAGATCTTAATTCCCTTGTTTAGTGCATTTCAGATCAAGCTGACAAATACACAGCAGGCCATCACTAGATTTGATAACACATGCACAAATTGAAAGCCTAAACTTTGCCTACATACACACTTGAAAAAGCATCACCAAAAGGAAATTGTTCAGAGTGAAGAGACATTCAGTAGGGAGAGGCATCCAGGTAGGGACCTTGGGGCTTGCTTTCTGTGATGAACAAACACCAGGTATGTAGTCAGGTGTTTCTGAGACCTGATGCCTTTTAGGGGTGTTTTAGCACCAGGACAGCTTGAGTGCCCTGCACTCTGCTGTGCTGCCTCAGCCGTCATTGGTGTGGTCTGGTGATAGCCTCTGCTAGGAAATAAAATATGCAGGAATACTGTCTGCTTCAAGACCTGCCAGAAGTTTGTTGCTATACCATCTGGGCTGTTTTTATTTATCCAGCTGTGATTTCTTTGGGTTTTACATTTTTAATTAACACAGTTTTGAAAGAGGGGCAACTTTTCCTTAACCTCTTCAGTGCCGCGTCATGTAGGTGAGGCAAAATACAACTCGACTACAATGTCTCTCAAATTCGATGTACTATCTTTTGAAATATTTGTACTTCCAGGAAGTTATCATGAGTTATTATCCCATGGACTGCAATTAATTCCAAAAACAAGTAAGGGCTTTTTTTCCAGTGGGAAAGTGGTGAGAGAAAGGCTGCAGAAATCAAGACTCAGACACACTATTGTTAAGTTACTATCTCCAGCCTTTCCTATTTGTATCTGTCCTATTTCCCCTTCCCTCTCTTCTCAGCTTTAGGACCGTGTTATAAAGTGGTTGACCTCACAGGGAAGCACAAAATTGTGCGTGTGCCCACCATATTTTTCCTAAATGTTCATTGTTACCTTAAAAACACTATGAACAGAGATTTGGCAATTACACCCATTTAGACAGGCAACAGCAAGTGACACCCTGCTGTCATCAGTTACAGCAGATAAAAACAGCAATCTTGATCCCTGTGCATGGGCTTAACTTGAGAAGAAGATGACTCCAAATGGGCTTAAAATTTAAGCATGAGTGCCTGTGTGAATAAAACCTAGTGCCTTTATCATTTGCATTGCGGAATTTTACAAAGAAGCTGACTGAATTTTTCCTTTCCATAATTTTAAGGCCAAAAATATAACTTTTTGTTACTGTTTTTCATGTTTTTCTGCAATGCAGTTTTTGTGCTGGTCTCAAGCTTTTCTTTGAACAGACCAAAATGAGCAGCACAATTCTGTTTTCTGCAGTACCTCACACAATTCTGCGTGGTCTTCAACTGTCTGTCCAAAAACCTTCTGTACACCTTGTTTTATATCTGCTAGTACCATGTGGTTGTTTCAGGCATCCTGGGCATATAAGGTATGTTTAGGAACAGAATTAGTCCTAAACAAGGGAAACACATAGCTTTGCTTCCCTTTTTAAGCACTCTCAGACAAGCAGTGCATGCCAGGAACTGAAATGGCAGTCCATTACTCCAATTCACACGTCTATTAAAACATAATAACTAAATCAGCAAAGTATTAACCCCCTACCCATAAAACCAGTAAAATTCAACAGAATCTCATGCACCATTAAGATTATCATCCCCCTCAATCCAGAAGGTAAACCAAATACTGCAAGCATTACTAAGTTCTGTGGCAAACTGGAAACATAAATAGTTTAAGAATAAAACATATATTACTTGGCAATTACTAAAATAAAACCCTTGCCTCTGTTGAACTTACTTTTGTAACCCCTTTCTGGTTGGGTAAACTGTCTACAGAGTCCGTCAGATTCCAGAATCCAACCCTGGCTGAGTATATAATACAAGGAATTGCAGATCACGGTCACATACATGGTATTTGAAGTATTGGCACCCAAATGGTGCTTGAAGCTGTGTCATTTGGCCTTCAGCTTTTCAAACAGGCCTTACACCATTCTGCAAGTGCTGAGAGCATGACTGAATGGTCTTTTCACAGCCCCAAGCTTTTTTTGCCGTAAGTCATTCCAGGAGAAAGTAGATGCTCATGCTGATGATCAATTCATTTCCATCCTGCCCAGCAATGCTCTCCACAGCACCCTGCTGTCATCAGAAATAATGTTCATGAGCCAGCCCAAGGGAAAACTTTAGCCCAGCAGAAGAAGAAAGTCGTATCCATTGCAGTTAACACATCTGCAAACACATGTTTGGAGAAAGGCCTGGGGAATATAGATGCAATCTGCTCATTTTAGGTACCTAATCTAAGCTTAAATTCCAGGCACTTGCTGAAATAGTTCTAAAATAAGAGCTTGAGTTCCCCATGGAGAGAGAGAAGGGCTTTTGAAGGTTTCAAAAAAAAATAAATCTCATCAACATAAGTTTTAGGTGGGATCCCTAAATATTCCTTCAAAACGCAGATTAAGACTATTTAAATTGAAAATGTAGGGTAAGTAAGGTAGAGAGCTAAGAACATCAATATTTCCAGAAAACTATTCAAATTACCTAAAATGATATTAAAAATCAGCCACAAGTTGTAATGAAGTGTGGCCTTAGACATCCAACCCTGCCAACGGGAATCATGACAGCAGAACACATTGAGGTCCTGGAAGAACGCGACTTTGATTCTGTCTTCATATATCTTAACAAACCACTGGGTTAAGTGTCTGGATTCTTAAGAAGGAAAATCTGGTAGATAACTTGCAATGATTTCTTCACTCTCTCTGTTGGAAGTGATAAGCTGACTCACCAGGAACTATTTTTTAATATACCGGAGGTTTTAAAGTCTTGAAAATGCACTGTAGACACCAGTGCTTGAGAGAGTAATCCTTTAGCAAGAGAGGGAAGAAGTTTAGTTACCAACACCTCTTTCTTTTTATTCATCTTAACATTATCTTGAATGGAAGTTTATATAGTTTTATTGTTAACTGTGAATAACATGGTTAGTCTGAAAAGCCACCACAAGTTTATTAGGATGCATGACTGTACAATCCAAAATTCAGGAATTAATTTTCAGTGATTCAAATCTTCTGAAATGGTTTGCAGTAAATTTATTCTACCTCATCTAATAAGGCTTTTTTTCCTGCACTGTCATTACATTTCTTCAAAGCATTTCCAATAAGAACACTCCAAATTATGTCCCCTCAGCTAGTTCATCTGTTCAGTCAATAAGCAACATTTTATTGCTTTTATGAATTAAGCCCACTTTACATCCAATCATTTTGCAAACATCTGTAGCCGAATCAGTCTAGGGAGCTTTTGAAAAATCAATCAGCAGGGAACAGCTTTCACTTTTTTTTTTTTTTTAATTTTAATAAAGTATTTACACATGTTTGCTCTACATGAAATAGGAAAAACACTAAGCTTGGTTGTCGTATTTGAACACTGCAGTGAAGCTCACCTTGCATATGTAAGGCTTTCTTATTTAAAAAGGAGAGATAAGATAATGGCATTAAAATGATAAAAGTATTGTGTTCTAGCTATAAGCAACTAGACTAGAGGTGCTGTAGCAGCTCAGCCCAATAACAGATCATAATAAAGTTTCTAAATTGTGTAGCACGGCCAAAGTATTTCAATTCTTTTTTATACTACCTTTTGTTGATTTGGAAGCTGGAACAAGAGAAAGGAGAAGGGTTGGAAATAACATAAAGGATTTAACATTAGAGAATATTGAGCTTTTTTTACGTTTGTTTTTTTTTTTTTTGTAGAAAAATGCTAATTCATAAAGTTTAAACTTTTCTAAAGGATGTGAGAACTACTTCTGAAAAGAATAAGAATGCTGCTTAAAATGAGAAAGAATCCTACCGCAGGTTAACCCTTAGGTTAATCTTAACCTAAGATTAAGATACTCACCTTGTAGCCTTCAACTAAAACAAAACACTCTCATTCAACCTAAGGACCTGACCCCATCTCTTACTTCCCAGATGCCAGCTAAAACACATTTCAGCACATTATAGAATGGGAAAATTGTCTAGATTTTGGAAAATCTTTTGATATGGGAAAATACTTTTCTGGCCAGTGATCCTTGGAAATGAGAGACTTAGTTCTAACTTTTAGATTGATGATTTCTGAGCCAAGTTGATTTCAGTTGTTAGTCTGTAAAATAATTTACTTAATTCTATATCTTATTTTCTCTAACTGAGTTAGAAATAGTTGGTTTGCTGTATTTTTTTACAATGCAATACAAATTAATAACAGTAAGTTGCGCCCATCTGGTGTTTCCTCTAGTTGACATGGGAGTGAAGAGGGACATATTTCTGTCTGAATAACCTTGGAAGAAAAGCATATCAATTATGAAGAACCAGAGCAAACTGTGAAAAACTGAAACAAAGCCCAGGAGTGGTGACTTTTAAAAGTTTCCTAGTTTCAGCAGAGTTAATTATATTCACTTAAGATAGTTATCTCAATGGCCAGGATACTTCCTCATATCACTTATTGCTCAGTTAGTGAATTGAATAATGAGGATTGTAATGAGGTTGAAGGTATTGGGAACCAGGGTCTTAGGTGTCTTAAACAAATGACAAATCCTTGTGTTTTTCTTGTCCATATACTTCTTAATTGAAAATGTGTATCTGAGTCCTTTATGTAACTCATTTATGAATTGAGAAAATTTGCACAGAAAAAACTTGTTTATATTTTTAGGCTCAGCAAAGGGCAGGTCAAATGTTTCTTCTTGTGAAGTTTACTTCTGATATCATGCTAGGAGAATTCAGTTGGAAAATTATACAACCTTCATACCTTGTAAAGGTATATTTAAACCTGTGTAAAAATAAGCCAGAATGTTAATTCTCCTGCTGGGTATTTTTGGCTGCCTTCACTCAGAAGGTGGAAAAGCTGCCACTGCAGCAGTGATGGGCTTCTGCTTCCTACCAGTGTAACTGATTGATGCAGAAATATCCTAGCCCACAACCTTGAAACCACTTCTGGTCCTTTGGGGAAAAAACACTCGTGGGAGCAAAAAAATTCCTCTCTTGAAAGCCAAGCCCTACTTGCCACTAGCCAGCCTGCGTAGGGATAGTCACGCTGCTCTAGAGTATCTACCAGGAATTGTGTTCTGGAGCCATCAAGAGGGAGTGCAGGATGCAGGCTGCACCCACTGCTGGGGAGAATGCACCTACTCTGTGAGACACAACTGTAATTCCTCCAACTCTCATCTCTCCTCACCACCTCAGCATGCTGCCACATGGGACTACCATCTGTGGGACTTGGTCAGAGGTCCTTGCCTCTTGCCTTTCATAAGCGCTGGCTCCTTGGTTGCATACTGAGGGAAGGTCTAGTAAAATGAGGAGGTTGACTCCACTCAGTTTTCTTTTCACTTTACTAGTATCTATCTTCCTTACTGGGCCTGGCTGCTTTTGCTAGGTGCTTTTGCTTTTATTCTCTTAACTCATTCTTTTGCTCTGTGATCTGTGGGAATAATCTTGCTGTGCAATTAACGTGGGTACCCAACCTGTTTGAATGCATTTGGCATGATAACTAATTTAAAAAAAAGGTTCATACAGGTGCTTAATATACATTGCTGGCATTTTATTTGGGAAGGTCATTTGAATATTTTCTCAGAACTGTCGAATCGTTTATTGATGTCATAATTAATTGTGTTACTTCTGAAGTTTGTTTTTCTAGGCATCGTTTCATGTTATTAAAGAAAAACAACCAAAAACCCAACACAAAACAAATAACAAAACTCACACATTAAAATATGATAAAACAAAGGATTTGTTTCATGCTAGCTTTTTTCTTTTTTTCCTTAGCTTTTTTCCCCTATTCACTCAAAAAAAAAAAAAAAAGAAAATTAATAAAAGAAGTAGCTAATGTATTTTTCTCTCAAAAGGAAGTTTTAGATTATTGTTTATTGCTTACATAGAACTGGAGATTATTTATTTGTAACTGGTATATTTACAGCTTCCATAAGCTTCACCAGGGTTCTCCAAAGAATATGAGCTTGTTAAAACAAAATGCTTGGGGCAAATTCAGTAAAGCTACTGTTTTTACATAGTGTGGGTGCTGAAGGCCCTATAACCTTCAGTACCCAGACTCAGGTGACTCAGGTTATTTACCTGAGAAAGTACATACAGCGTCTCATGGACAGAGTAAGTACCGGTGATGAATGGTCTGAGGAGAATGGTTACAGAAATTATAGTATTTCTGCTGGTACCTTTGAAGGTTTCCATCCCTAAATAGCATAAACACAAATGGCTGATTTAGCATGCACCATAAGTGAAGCAATAGAAAAACTTAGTGAGAAGGTTGTACATAGCAAAACTTAGTGAGAAGGTTGTACATAGCAAAAAAATGAAAAAATGAAAGCAGATCAGCTGTTAATGTAGTAAAAGTATTTTATGCTGGCAGAAGATCTGCCTAGGAGTCTCCTGTTTAGCTTTCTCTTATCCTTTCCCAAAATTCTCATCCCACTTCGTTCTCTTCTTCTCTTTAGAATCATAGAATCATAGAATCATTTAGGTTGGAAGAGACCCCTGGGATCATCAAGTCCAACCATCAGCCCTACTCTACAAGTTCTCCCCTACACCATACCCCTCAACACCANGCTGAGTACAGGGGGACAATCACCTCCTTATTTCTACTGGTCACACTATTTTTTATGCAAGCCAGGATGCCATTGGCCTTCTTGGCCACCTGGGCACACTTCCCAGCTTTTCCTCATTGACCCCCAGCTGTGCTGAATCACGTGAGTCTGTTTTTACAGAGGCAAAAAGGAACTCCAGCAGAGACAAAATCAAACCTCCAAAGTGAGAAATACCTTCGTGTGACCCCTTGAAGCAGTTCTGCAGTGTGAGATTCCTGCAAACAAAAGAGGGCAAAAACTTTGTAGTTTTGTGTTCAGGAATTTTGTCATGCTATTTTTGTGCTTTGCCCAGTAACTGTCTAACTCTTGGGCAAAATGTGTGTGTCCCTAGAAGCTTGAGTCTACCACAGGACCTCTATACAAAATTCAACAATCAAAGGTGGTGCCTCCCGATACAGCCTGATGCTTTCTTTAAAATCTGTCTCATAAAGTAAGGGGCAATATGGGCACCTTGAACTGAGGTCACCTGAGTAACCATATACACTAGACTGCTGTCACCTGTCACCACCTTCCAGGGCAGCTTTCCTACAGATGTGGTATTTAGAGCTTGGCCACAGGGATTCTCTGCTGTCTAGTTAAGTCTGATCTCTATGTCTAGTTTAAGTGAGCTGAGCTGTCTGGGATGATTCAGTATCTGGGATAGTTCAGTATTAACAGTGGGTACTTAATAGCTGCTGGACCTGAAACTTACAGGGATGCCACCACCCAAGATGAAAGCCACTGAAAACTTCTAATTTGTTTTATGTTGCCTTGCAGATCAGCCTGCAGAAGTGCAGACAGGCTCGTGCTCACAGCTTCCCCAAGCAGCCGTTGTTTGGCAGGTTTTCAGTCTTCGCTGATCCAAGTTTAGGTAGTACCTAATGAGCAAGGTTCAGCCTTTTTTTCAGCTGCATTTTCTTCTCTCATAGAAATTAGTTTTGCCCTCCCAGTTGTGTTTTAATAACCTCTAAAACTTATGATTCTAGCACAGTCAGCAAAAACAGCACTGGGATTCAGAATCTCACTGACAAACTGTCAAAAATGAAACTAACTGCTCATTAACATTTTTAACAGCAAAGAAAAGATCTGGGTACGTCCACATTTGATTTTCCCATTAAACTGGTAGTGTAAGAAGCATAACTATCAGCTGTGCCTTTCTACTCTTAACTTCGGCCAGTAAAGTAAGAAAAAACATTTCTTTAATGACTAATAATCATTATGAGGTGCTAATTGCCAGATTTGAAAACATTTTGAACCTATATAATTTCATTGTTTACAATATTAACTACTAAAGCAAAGAGAATTGTCTGTGACACCCCCTGGACAAAGACCAGAATGCAGATTTGCATTAATGCTCCAGTAAACAAATGATCATCAAGAAAAGATTAAAACGCAGAGGTGGTTTGGATTCTTTCTCTGTATTGCCTCCTGCCCCCCCCCACCCTTGCTTCCAGTTTTCCTTCTCCTGTCATTACAAGTATCTCAGCTGCATTTTCAAATGTTTGATTATCATGTAAGCATACTCTATAAAATGGTACATAACAGCATCATAACCCATATGTTCCCTACCATGACAGAACAAAAGCATTTCTTGTGTTTAGTTGTGGAAACTAAATGGGAACCGCTCATTCAAGTCTTCAACTTCCCCAAAATGAAACACAGAAAGTAGGTGTGAGCCGCAATGTTCTATGCAATCCAATGCAAATGTATGCAAATTTCTTCATATTAGAATCATTGTCTAGTTGTCATCCTCACATGGGGCACATCAAAGCCATATGACCTGATTTTGCACCTGCTGTTTAATTAAATTTACAAGGCAGACACTCTCTCTACTCCCGGTGATATACAAATCCATTTTTACTGCCGCAGCTTCTAATTTACAAGGTAGTCGACTGCTGTGTTTCACTGTCAATAGCTGCCCAACTGCTCTTTGTTAAAGTGAAGATTAAAACCTGAAAACTGGCCACCATTTGAGTATATGAATTAAAAGAAATATTAAATGTGATTTCCCTCTTCACCTTTTTAAAAAAATGGAGCAAAAGGGAAACTACAGTAAGAACACTTCATACTAATTATAACAGTCTTGATTTTTCCATTCTCCTGCTGTGAAGAGGCCGAGACACAGCACTTTTGTCAAGTTATCCATAGTTTTTTTCTGTTTTGTAGGAGCCATATGTTGAAATATAGCAATATACCAGTGCTAGTAGCTATGATATTAACAAAGCTGTCTCTTTTCCTGAATGATCATGCAAAGTTTCTGATATTTATGCTATTGAATTTACATCTTGCTTGGAAATTATTTTGCTGATCTTAATTTGATTTTTTCCCCAAAAAAATCCAAAACTTATCACTTTTTACCCCATTCCAGCACGTAGCTAGCAAGTCAGAATGCTCAGTGCTATGAAATTGTTCTTCTTCCTTTAGATCAACTTATGGGCTGGTCTTCTACTATAGCTAACTTCATTGTTACCAAAACATTATTAGTCATATTACATAGGTTCATGATCTGCACAAATTGTAAGTTACTAAAAAACGCTAATGAATTTTAATATCACATACAGAATTATAGAGTGCTTTGGGTTGGAATGGACCTTTAAAGATCATCTAGTCCACCCTCCTGGCCTATACATAGGCACATCTTTCAAAGTTCCATCCAGCCTGGCCTTGAACACTTCCAATAGTGGGGCACCCACAGCTTCCCTGGGCAACCAGTTCAAGTGTCTTACCTCCCTCATAGTAAAAAATTTCTTCTTCATATCCAATCTAAATCTACCCTTTTCTATTTTAAAACTATTTTCCCTTTTTCTGTCACTTCTGGCCTTATCAGCCTCCTTTAAATTTTGCAAAGCTTCAATAAGGTTTCCCCAGAGCCTTTTCTTCTGGCTAAGCAAGTATACTTGGACTTAATTATTAAAAGTTATTAAAATGATATTTAACTGAGAGTGATCTTTAGCAACACATCAGAGAACAGGGGAAGAAAATCACCCTGTGCTCATTTTCTTTTATAGACAGAAGAAGAAACAGCCGCAATAATGATGCAGTACACACAAGTAATGAAACATTTTCAGTGAGTTATCTTTAACTAAAATAGTGACATTATCTCATTCTCACCTTGTTGATACTTACTTTCATGCCACATTCTGCAGCTAGCTCTGAGGATAGATGGGACATGTGAGAGAACAGGGTAACATACTTTCACATGAGAAACGATGGTGGTTATAAAATGCAAAAGCAGAGACATTTTTGGAGCTGCCTAAGGGTGGCAGCACTTGTTCACTCAACGACAACTACATTTGATAGAAAAGTTTTAACCAGAACATACAAGCAAATTAAAGGCTTCTTTTTCTTCTCCCCCCGTGAATGGTTTTCTTGAGCTGCATGGGGCAAATCACTGAGTTTCACCAGTGCTTTCTGATGATGCAAAAGCTAAGCATTGCAGAGCTGAGAGGATGAAAACGATGAGAATGGTGCCTAACAGCCTGCCTATCTCACAGCATCCTTCCACAGTTAGGTGGAGCAACTCAGCCCAGATTACCAGATTTCTTCCCCCAGACTCGTTTGCTGCACCTCCTGTGCCTCACTGAATGCCAGCAGCTAGTCCTGGAGGAAGCAGAAGAAATTCAGGTGATCTGAGGCCAGAACTGAGCTGGTGCTCTGCCTTGCACTCGCTGGCAGCTCGGGGCCATAAGGAAATGCAGTATGGCAGTGCAGGTGGCTGCACCTTGAGTTGCTATGACAAGCAGATGGGATTTGGCTGTGTCACCTCTGGACGCTCCCCAGGAAGGATTGATTCTCAGAGGGTAACTGTCTCAGCACTTGGTTCTGCATTTCTGAGTGTCTCATGCTTTTACATCAGCTTTGGCCCCTATATAATTTTCTTCCAGGCTTATTCCATATATAACATTTCTGAAGTTACTTGCCAGAGTTTTCCTTAGCCTCCACTGGTTCTACATCAATGCCTGTGGAGAAGTTAATTCAGATCAAATGCCATTAACATGTGTGGGTTTTTCCAGGATACAGGGGTACAAGATGTGTATTTCCCACACAGCTTTTTACTCCTTAGCTTTTCCTCACTTCCCTCTGCAGGTATCTCCCTAACTTTGTTAGCTGCTCTTTGTGGGACGGGAGTGACTTCAGGTGCTGCACAGAAGGAGCTGCCAAAATTCAACAGTGACTGAAAGCATTCAGCGAGACAAGCTTTTCAAAATAACCCCAACAGGACAGGAAAAAAACCAACCACCATACAAAACCAAAACAGAAATTAAAAGACCACATTTGACTCATATTTAGGCATGTTTGGGCACAACCAAAAGACCCAGAGGGAGCTGACAGCAGAATTTTGCCCAGTGTTCTCACACAATGTATATGGATATATGCAGTGGTCCTTTGGCTACCTTGGACATTTATAAATATACATTTTACACAAAGAGCAATAATTAAGACTTAGTTCTTAAATAAAAAATGACCCAGTTTCAGCATAGCCCACTTTAGGTTGCCATAATACCTTAATTTTCCTGTTGATTCATATTTTAATGAGGAAACTATTATTGCAGTATCTTCATTGTTTAATTAAAATTATAATTAGATATTAAAATGCTAGAGCACAAAAGTATGTTCTTGCTGAAGGGTATCCTCAGGAAAACAAAGGCTTTTAAGGGTTGTTATGGCTTTGAGAAATTAGATGTGGTCACCAAATTGCATCTGATTTTTTTTCAATAATAATTACCTCAATAAGAACATACTGGGCTCCATAAAGAATTACTGGATTATATTTGGTAGCCTGTATAATGAAAAAGGTCATTCTCAATGATCAGCGTCGAACTTTAGGCCTTAAACTCTATAAATCAAGCAAATCAATGGTAAAAGGCAATTACACTTAGCATTTGCATAGTGTTAAAAAAATACAGACCACAGAACTAATAAACCTCCAGGGTCCCCATTCTAATTCATTTCCTGCTCCACTCCAGTATTAAAAGCATTCAATATTTCATCATTATGTATTATCTAATGTTTTAAAAGCAAATAGAGACTAATGTCTGAAGATACAATAGCCTCTTCAAGGAAGAATATACAATAAATAAGAAAATATAAGTAGGAAAACATCTATGTAGGTGGAAGTATTGATACAGATGAGGAAAATGTTCTCAGTTGTATTTGGGAACCAGCAAGGAGGACAACAGAAGGATCAACATGCAGATCTGCTCCAGAGGAGGGAGGATTAGATCCTAACAAGGGAGATGTGAAGACAGAGGGTAAGGGAGGCTCGCAGGAGAGGAGAGATGCAGATTTGAGAGTGAGTTGTGCAGTGGCTTTCAGACAGCCAAGCACCAGAGCAAGTGTTGTGCTTGTACTGGAGTATTCACTGATGGGGATAAGAGCATGAACCATGACACTTCTCATGCTCCTGGAGCTTTTGCTATGTCCTATGATCAGCCAAACCAGGAGCTTGGTGGTGTGAGGCAGGGAAGAAGGAACTGCACACACAGACCCTGCAGTGGAGTTGTAGCCATGGCATGAACACACATGGTGCCATGATTCGGTAGGATGCCTGTTACATATTGGCAGCCACGTCATGAACAGCTGGGTAGGAAATCCCACCAGGCAGAGGGCAGAGAGAACCTGTGAATAGAGCGGTGAGCAGAGCAGAAAGTGGAGGTGAGAATTGGTTTGCTACACAGGAGAGGGGATACGTAGTTCTGAGGCATCCCAGGACAGGATGCAGCTGTCCAAAGGGAAGCGTTTATTTCATTTTAAGTTCTGTGGGATATCCGGTCCAGCCTCCAGATTGTACTCTAAAGGTTACCCACAAAGCCTGTGTCATCTGTGCAAACGTCTCTGAAACACTTGTAGGCTTGAAGTGACACCAGGTGCCTGTATTTGTCTGACAGAGGTACTCCTCTGGTGGCATTGACTAAATGCTTGTCTCAACTACCTGATCCTCATTCTCTCTGAGGTGCAAGAGAGTATCCACAGGGTTAGGGGACTCAGGACCTCCAAGGAAACCTGTGTTCTTCCAGAGTAGCAGCTGGAGAATGAGCAGTATTCTCTGGTACATCGTGGGCAAAACGCGAGACACCTGCTTGTATGCACCTGAACTGAGTCCTAAACAACCATAGTCAATAACAGGAGATTCTGGTATGTAGACATCTACCCTTGGGTACACTAGTCTTGAACTCAATATCAAGGTAAGAACATACTAAAATGGATGAACTCCACCTGCCTAAACATAAACATACAGAGAAGCCTTAACATGTCTTCATCTCCAGACGCTGAAGCGGACTATGACATCCTCCTGATCCAGTGCCATATTGCTGGGTCTCAGGGCACCTAGAATGGCATTAGATTTTCATCCCCATGCAGTTCAGTCTCACACAAATGCATGCATATATTTTCAAGCAACCCAAGAAATAGACTGTGAAGAAATTACATTTCTGGAGCAGGATGGGAAACTAGACATAGCATGGACACAGAGAAAGCAATTGTCACTGGAGACCTCCTACTGACAAGTACATGGTCCCATTCAGAAGACACAAAACCCAAAGCTAGAGATGCCTGCAAAAGCAAAGGACTGGATTCAATCACACACAAAAAAATCCTTCCTCCCCGTGCTCCTAGAATGGGAAATAAGTACCAAATTGTTTGGTTGCTACCAAAAAGAAGAAAGACTGGAAATTTTCTGTCACATGTAGATTCTGCTAAAGGGAGTCACAGGCCCTTTGCTACACACACCAGTGAGAACATGGCTTAGAGGTGAGATTTCTTGCCCGTATTCAAGTCACTACGCAGCTCTGTGTTGTAGGGCTTCTTGACAAGGCTCAACTTTGCCCATTATTAGCAATGGAAACATTTTTCTGAATTTACATTTTAAAAAGTTTACCATTTTATTCCAGGTGATTTCTGACTATTGTAACTGACTGTCTTCTAAAAAGTAGAACAATAGGAATTATTCTGTGCAAAAAATGAAAAATTATAACTAAAGAAAACTTAGAAGCAAAAACACTGTATGGGCCATTTGGCATTTTTCTTTTGTGTATGTTATGCAAATTTATAAATGACAGAGTCAGAAAGGCAGATTTTTTTAATATCCTTCCCAAAAGCTGGTTTCATTCGAGCTCTTGTACATTATCAATGTTTTGATTGCTAGTGTCTATGCTGATTGTGCAATGCAATGCCTTACCCACACAGCTCCACAAATGTAAGAGTCCAGTAAATTGAGTCCAGTAGTTTTTCAGCTTTACATCAGCAGGGGGGACTTGCACATATTTGAATTTAAACTGGGCAACGGACAAGAGATAAGCTTTACTAAGCGGCAAACATCAGCAACAGGATTGACATAAAAGAAAAAATTTAATTGCAAAAATATACCAACAATGTCATAGAAAGACATCGCTACAGTTCATATGTGGGTGTATTGAATAGTGAATATGTGTTGAATTTGTCAGATTGTTTCAGGGGAAAAACAAACAAACAAACAAAGAGGTTAGAACTTTTGTACTGATCCTTTCAAAACAATTGGCTGATTTTTCTCACTCTCCTTTTTTAGATGTACTTACATGGAATGTTGAAAAATAGTGTCTGTTCCTTACAAATCCCTCCTTTTGTCCCTCTGAAATATGCAAAACACTTCATTTCAGATAGAACAAGCTGTTTCACTTGAAGGAAGAGAACATTGGAAGGAAGAGGCTTGTATTAGCAAGGAGAACAAATATTGATGTTATAACCTGGACCACACATTTGCATTGTGTTTTACTTTGATTACCCACATTGTCTTCTCATTAGCCCTAGCAGCATCTGAATAGCTGAACTGCAATCTCTTCATCTATCGGTCATGAAAACCACTGTGACTGGGGCGAGCTGCAATCAGTGCGCAAGCAATCACAGTGTGACCGGGGATGGGGGGAGAAAGGAGATAGCCACATTGCTTCCTTGCAGTACTTTGGGTTAAAAGGCTGGCTGCAGGTGGACAGCTGAGGCCACTGCTGATGGCAACATTGTCCTGATTGCTGCACACAGGATCGAATTCACCTTGCGAGTGAATTACTACCTCGAGCAGGAGTAATCTACCTTAAGACATTTTCAAAATACATCATCTATTACACCTTTACTTTTTAGAAGTAACCCGCTTCTGTTTGCTTTGGTGCGCTACATGAGGAAAACAATGACTATTGATGTGAGTTTTTGAGGCACAAATCATCAGTGGGTGGAAAAGGACTGCCCTCTGAGAAGCAACATGTAGGAGCTGAAATTAAGTTAAGAAAGCTCATGAGGCATCAGTCATGAGAAGAAACAATACCAATGGGTCAAGGTAACATTAAGAGAAGCAGAAACAGGCCTACCTTTACATCTTCACTGAACTTGGGAATAAGAGAAAGGGTGCTTTTTTGAAAGTACGAATATAGGTAACCCTCCATCCCCTACCCTAATATCTCTGGAAAGGAAAATAAATTCTTTGAGGATAATATTGTTGCCTAATAAGTTATTTCCACCAGGATGCATGTGTGGTACTTTGTGAGGAAAGTAACAGAGCTTGGAAAATACTTAAGACATTAGGTCTGAATTTTCCAGTTTGCGCTTACACAAATAAAACTGCCTAAGAAATACAGATTATTTGCTCTTAATATTTAATGGACTTTAGACTTCAGACTGCCATTTTTTTGCTTTTATTAATGAAATCAGAATGAATTGTGCTTTAACTTCCAGTATAAGAACTTCAAAATTCAGTTATAGCAAATGTCAAAAGTTCCCTCTGTCCGTCAAAGCACTTGTATATATTCAAAGTTGTAGTGGTGGAAAACAGACTTTTTATATAGTGTTCAGTATGTTGTGACTCCAGTTAGGTTAGAAATTTTCTCATGGCAATTTGAAACATCATGTATAGGTCTATCTAGGAAAATATGTGTGTAAATGACAAGGATATTTTAATATTATATTATATTAAGGTTCACCTCATGCTGATGTTTTCCACAGTAGTTCACAAGCCACCTATCCCAAATGCAAATTGAAGTTTCCATCTTGCCTTAGTTCAATCTCTTAATTTTTCTCATAGTTGGATATATGTGGTCTTTTATGCAAATAGATTTTTATCTTCACTTTTTTGTACATTTGCCCTTGCAAATGGGCATATTTGAGTTTCAATATGGTAATTTCTTTCTAAAGAAAATATGGTGTAGGCAGATAATGAATGGAATAATGTGCTTTATCCATTTCTAACTTCTAGGATTCCATACATGTGCAAATTAGAGATCACTTGAAGAGAAACACTTGCAATATTTTAATTAATTTGATGTGTTAAAACATAAGAATCACGGGGCACGCCTAGAAAAGTGAAATGCTCTCTCCAGCAGTGCAAGTTTTTAAGATATTATTATCCCCACCAGTCCCACAAATAAATAAATAAATAATAATTCATACCATTTCTTGGGCTTAAAATGTACTTGGCATCATACAATGCACATAAATGAAGACAGTCCCTTTCACATAGACTAATTATCTTCCAGTTACATACTGTGAATCCATTCTCTGTGTTGCTGTGCTTGCTCGAAGGAGCTAAGAGCTCCTTTCATATAGCCATCAGTTTCTTTCTTTTCCCCGCTTTGCCATTTGCCTGGTCTTTTCTACTATTGAGCCCTGCCTTGGTGAAACTTTCAGCTGTTTCTACTACAACTTCATCAGTATTTTCCTCTTTGCTGGTCCCTATGTACCTGCTATCATTCTAGGGCTGGTCTACAAAGCTGCTGACCTCTCTTCAGTTAAATTGTGCACCTCTCATGAATAGTCTGTGCAGTCTCTCATGAATAGCAACCCATTTATGAAGCACTACTGAACAGAAGAGTTGTTAAACAGAATAAATGTTAAAAAATAAAAAATAAAATAAAATAAAATAAAATAAAATAAAATAAAATAAAATGTGATTTTGTTATCATAAAAGTAAAAGCAGTGTTTTTTGGAGTCACCATTAAAGCCAAGGATTCGCATGATATGAAACACAAATGTCACAGAAATGAGATGTGAGTTATTAGTGGAATTTGTTTCAAGTGCTGTTACAAGTTCTAGCAAAGGACTTTGAAAAAAAATAGCTAGAGTGGGTTTCTCTTCCTTGAGCCAGGAAAAAAAAAAAATGCTCAATCCCCTCACACACACTGCAGGTAAGATGAAAGGGATAAACTAAAGTTTTATGCCAGAGTATCTCTATCCCACCTGAAATCCAATGTTGAGCTGCTCTGAAGTAAAAAAAATGAAACAAGTCTTTTCTTATATAAAGTCTCAGAACATATTTAATCTAAATCTTCATATGTAATTGTCATTCTCTGTTTTCACACTCTTGCGTTTGCTCCTTGTGCTCCTTTGTGCTCCCTGCACAGCCCCATGATTTATTCAACTATTCAGCTGCAGTCAAGTAGCACATCATGACATTGCACAGTCACACTACTCAAGGAAAAAGTGTCTTTTCACAATGAAACCTAATAAGATTTGTCCCAAGGACACACAGGGTTTCTTAACTTCCAAGAAAGTAACAGATTGTCCCAGGTCCCTAACAGCCATGGGGCACCCTGTTCTGCCCTTCAACAGGCAGTCTCAAAAAAGTGCAGAGTAAATTAGATAAGCTTCCTTAAACAACTTAAAAATAAGGGAAAATAAAAGCCTAGCTCCAATTAACAAACTTGGAATTAAATTACAATTAACTGAAATGAACTTCGAGAGGTTACAAGTTCAGATGTTATTTTATTGCAGATCATACACAGAGTATTTACAATTTCACCTCAATATGGAGTAAATCTGTTCTATTACAGTGTTTCCATGTGGTAAAGGCAATAAACATGATTACTAGGTAGTTCTGGGACTAAAATCCTTCTCATTTTAGGCTGCTGTAGGTAAGCTCCTCCTCTTTCTTGCATATCAGCTAGTGGGAAAGCAAGGTAAATAAACATATATATACCTAGGAATTCCATATACAGCACACATAAAATCCTGTGTGAAATAAGGTTTAGATTCAGATTCTCAAAAATAAAAGATATCAGATTCAAGTTCCATGCATAATACAATTTAGACATCTTGTTTAGAATCATTATGATGGTCTTGAGTTACAAACCACCTGTTTAACTTCACAAATCCTACAAGTTTCCTTTTCTCCTTAGCAGACATTCATTCCACATCTCTCCGTTCCAGTAGTGCAGTTAGAAACTTTAAAAGAGTAAAATTCAGCTACTGGTTATGAGAAACAGGAAAATGTAATTTCACCAATATCAGAAGTGGATAAATTTAGTTTATTTGTGAGTACCTCCCAGGGAAACCTCTGTCTCCACAGTTCCCTTTCTATCATGTCTGCCTCTCATTTATTTTTGGGGATTAATTGCTGCTGTTGCAGGAAAATGACATCACCTGGAGCTGAGAACAATCTAACCATCAGCTTGGAGATTTGCTGTGAGTGTTATCAACTTACTAAGCAAGACAGCAAGAACCACAAAATCTTCTCAAGGAAGGTGACTGCATCTTTTTAGTTATATGAGTCTTTGTGGAGAAAAAGTGTTAACTTCATACTGCTTTTTGGTGTTTCTAAGAGATCTTTACTCAATGTATTTAAGATATGTAACAACACACAAGGGAATGGAATCAAATATAATACTGTATGCATAAACCACAAAAAGTACTGATTAGAGAGAGAAAAAAAAATGTTTGATCAGATTGAAAAATGTACTGTGAAACTGCAGAGATCTGAATTTTTTAAAGGCTTATTACCATATTGCTGTGCTCAGGGAAATGTCTACACATCAGTATACATTTTAATTAAAGCATAAAGTTTTAAAACTAAAATCTATCGAGTTCTTACTCAGCATACCCAGAAGGCTCCCCTCCCTGTTTGAGAAAGAATGTGATTTTACTGACCTGGAAATGTATATTTTTCTAGCAATTGCAAACAGCTATTCAATAAAAGTGACCTTAAATATGAAATGCCTGCCCAGTCCAGATTTATACAATTTATATGGATGATTTGTACATTATTTTAAAGTCTCTGTAATGCTACTTGATTATTGATGGGCAAATTTAAAATTCAGCTGTGAAACTGTGAAACTGCTAGATAAAAAAGGAAGCAGTGATGATCAAAAAGCCATGGTACTAATATTTTTATCTGTGACTGTGGCAAAACATATGTTCATCTGGAAGCCTGTGTCTGTGCACAGTTCAAAGTTCATCCCAAGGGAAATCCAGAGCACCTTTTAAACAGGTTGCTCTGTATCAGCCTCAAAATGGAACCTATTTCTCTTGGCTAGATAAGAGATAAGTATTTTAACCAATAAAGCTTAAAAATTGTTATTTTACCATGTGAATTTCTCTTAAATCTTGTATTTTGATACCTTCCTTGGTGCCTGAGGCATGTTTGTACTGCATTCTTCACTTGCCCTGTCCATGATCATGACTTGGTTATGGCTTATGTCCACAAAAGACATGACTGAAGTGTTCATCCACCTCCATTCTCCTGTGGTGAGTTTTTCATGAAACAAAATGGATCACGGGAGCTGGTGAGAAACTATGCCATGATGCAACAGGTCTCAGCCCAAATGATGGAGGCACCAAGACTATGTGGCACTTACTGCATTATTTTTCTCCTGCCTACATAGGAAAGCAACTCATCTTCCTTTCTATGTATCACTTCTTTCACTGTCCCATTGCCCCTGTTTTGTGCTTCCACAGGGCGGGTTTTCTCATCTTTCAGGCCTTCTGGGAAAAAATGGGAACCAAGAAAGGGGAGGAGAAAGATCTTTTCTTTGATACTTGCTACCTGCAGCAGGAATAAGAAAAGAGACCCTAAACCAGACAGATTCAGGCCCCTATCCTCATTTGGTGGATGTTCATAGAATCATATAGGTTGGAAGAGACCCTTGGGATCATCAAGTCCAACCATCAGCCCTACTCTACAAGTTCTCTCCTACACCAGATCCCTCAACAACACATCTAATCTACTCTTAAACACATTCAGGGATGGGGACTCCACCACCTCCCTGGGCAGCTGATTCCACTGACTGACTACTCTTTCTGTTGACCTGATTATAATGAAACCAGCCATGTGCCAAACCAGATGGACTTACATCGCTACACGCAGTAACTTAAGCCTGGAAAAGGTTGATCTGCAGCTAGGCTGGATGTTGTCAGAAACTGAAATTATTTATTCATTATACATTGCTTAAATAATAGCATAGCATTTCCACAGAACCAACTCAAAGGAGTGTCCAAACAGGAATTGTTTAATTCTTACAATATGCCCTATGAGGTTAAATAAATTAATAGGAGTTCACAGGCTCTCAGGATTGATTAGAGCAGGTAAGCAAGGAAGTGCTTTGCTCTGGCTGATGATGTGAACGGATGTGGGAATGAAGTGGGAGGAT
>VZTM01013923.1:16710-31276 GCA_013400555.1 Jacana jacana | reverse complement strand
CAGCTCAGTCTAAGACTGAAATCTTGACAGCAACAATTACTTGGAAAGAGTTTGCCAATGTCTGTACTGTTGCAAGCCACTCAGTCTCAGTCTTGCCCCAAGGATTTGCCAGGTGTTGATTGTTGCAAGGTGCCTTGAAGTTCAGCAAACATTGGAAATTACTTTTCTATCACTCTCAAAAAGAGAAATGTACTTTCATCTAAAAGGGAGTTAAAATGTATTTTGATTTTTTGTTCACTTATCTAATAGCAGCCAAAACAACCACATACAAAAACACTCTAAAAGTCAAAGCTTGTTTCTGCTTCATCATAAATTAATTATGTCAAGCAGTGGAGCTCTGGGTCTTGCATTTGTCAGCTACCTGCTGCTCCAGAACCAGCAGAGGGAGCACAAAACACTGTTTGTTTGTTTTCTTTTAATTTCTTGGTGATGGCGCGGTTGACTTAAAATGACAATCACAAATCCCAGAGGTTATTACAACCCACAGGACATCATCAGGTTATATGTTTTTTTAGCTGCTTAGAGCTCTTACTGATGGTATCTCTCATCTACCCCCAAATCACAACTTCCAGATACTTGTTTTCTTCAGAAAATCTGTCTAGTCTATTTGTAATGGGTTGACTTTAAATTAAGTTTTCAGCTGAACTTTAGATGCCAGTTCTTTTGATCACCACCTAAAGGTCCAAATGAGTGGTAAAATCATTAGGAATATGTAAAGTTGTCTACTTCAAAATAGGCTCTCTTGGCTGATGTAATTCTGGAGCAAGTTAGTATCACATTCTTGTCAATTCAGTTTTTATATCTTTTCTTTGTTATTCAGCTGTGTGTGTGCTCTGCAGTTCTTGAAGTATCTTCTTCCAGTTTCACTGCCCGAGGCCACAAGTGTGCAGCGTAATTCTCCCAAAGTATGTCAAACATAATGAAAAAATGAACTTGCAAAAGAGCTGATTTTTTTCTGCCTTCCTGCTTGATTCTACTGCCTGCTCTTTTTGCTTTCCCCAGTTCTCCTAGCCTTTATTTTTTTGCTTTTGGAGCTGTATCCAAAGCTTCCTCAAAATGAATTGCTTTTAAAAAGCTTCCCCATAATGAGGCTTGTCACACAAATGAATGGAGCATTGCTGAACTCTCACAATGTGGCACAGGCTGACTCAACCTTTTGATGCTTGTTCTCCGAATTAGCATTCTTGTCTAACAATGGTTTTTGCCCCTTCTCTTTCTGCTACTGAAGCTCGTGACCTGATATATTCAAGAAATCTCACTCAAAAATGAATGAAAAGTGTCAGGATTAAAGTGAAGGTTAACCTCACAGAATAGGAGAACTTTAGAGTCGGGTCGTCTTCCATATCCACTGGACCTAACTATTGTAGTAGAAGCAGAGGAGTGAGTGATCTTGCATTCAGTGCCAAAGGTGAACACAAGGGGCACAAGGGGCAAAGCCTGCATGCTTCAAAAGTTACTTCAATGAAACTACTCTCACAGCTGAGGCAAACGGTTGAGCCAGAAATGCATACTCTTCTGCTTTACCAAGGAGGCTAGGAGAAGTGATCAACATCTGTTGAATACCTTTTGCCCCTTTAGACCTCTGAACAGCCTGACCATGAAGGAGAAGAGATGCCAGGCACTTCTTTCGAACTGGTGGATGCTGCCTAGAAAGCCTTCCCAACAATTTGTTGAAGACAGTAGCAATAAATAGAAGAAAAGAGGGCAGCCCCACTGCCTTGAATCCTGAGGACTGAACAGTTCTTACCAGAGATCACACTCGAATTACTGGTACTGAGCAGTCCTGGGCGTTGTGTCTACTTGTCTCTGTCCCAGACTGCAGCTAATCTTCCATGCTCTGGAGAGATTTTGAGGACAGCCATTTTCCCAAAGGGGACATGGTGCAGAATTAGAAAAAAACAAGTGAGAATTTACCTGAAATCCTCTATTTCCATTCTGCATGTAATTTTGAAGGAAGGAAAAAGAAACAAAGAGAAGAGGAAAAGAGGTAAAAGGGAAGGGAAGGACTGAAGGACTCCTGCTCAACATTTACTAATGAAATGTCCAGTGGAATGGAAGCTCAAATTATTAATATTTTTTTTACATAATCACAATAACTTTTTATTTCAGCCTTTAGAAATGAGGTATGACTCCCCATGCTGATCTGGCAAACTTGTCTTTAGGCTTTCAGCCAGCTATGATGAGTGCTGAAAAAGTCTAGTAGTCCCAGCTCAACCGTGAGTGTCTCTAATGTGTTATATGGTATGCATGGCATCCTCTACACTCACAGTATAAAAATCTGATGACTACAGAAGTTCTCTTCATGTCTTGGCCTTTTCTGCTTAATATTTTTGCAAAAGCAAACAGTCTAGAAACACTGTGTATGGTGAACAGCATCACATTTCTTCCATGAAGTTTTAATGCCAGTTTGTACTGTTGACCTTCCACAACCTTTGAAAACCTCCATCGCTTCACTGATTAAGCTGATGGACTAACAGTTTTCTGCTTTCTATGCAAAAGATGCATAACACCTTGCTTGATTACAGATACAATTGCACAGAATTATTAGCATTATGCAGTAGAAATTATCAAAGTGCAATTTATGATCGGCTGGCTCCCAGCCTACTGCACTTTATTAAAACAAGAGAACATTTTGGGGAAGAAAAATAGGAAGCAGAAGCAGGGTAGCTGATGTTCCCATATTCAATTCCACTTGAGGCAGAAATAAAGCATGCAAAATTTATCCCACAATTATTAACGTTCCTGGGGTTATAAACTATACTGAAAACTGAAAGCTATAAAGGAAATTATTAGACAACCTTAATTAAAAACATCGCTACCAGCTCTCCACATAATAAACACAATTGATCTGAGTAAAAGAAAATTAAGTTAATGGTGAATAAACATTTTAAATAAAAGGAAGATTTTACAACTTAGTGCTACAGGAGCTCTGTGAGCGGGGTTTTTACCCTCTACCCATAGTCCCTGCAGCCCCATTTCAGCCAATGGTGGTTGATAACCATGAAGCCATGGAACTTGGGGATAATGTAGATCTCCACCTTGTCACACAGTGGAAAGATGAAAGCAGAATGTCCATTACCCCTAAGTTAGCTCTAGATGATGAAAGAGAAAGACAAGTGGCAGAGAGGCTGGACTCCCTGCTGGCTGGAAGAGGCAGATGAGAAAGCAAGCAGCGAGGGGAGCTGACCTGACACCCCTGTTTGGGAGGGAGCCAAGCCTGGCTGCAGAGGCGATCAGGAACGCAGCAAGGACAGCTTTAGACAGGCCCAGGCTAGCTAAAGCAGGGATCAGGCAGAACAAATCTGATTAGCTTCTCCTAAGAAGTGACAATGACAGCTGACAAGAGTGCCACAGAAGACATAATCTCCTTGGACTTCAAGAAATCTTTTGCTGTGGTGTAGCTTCTTTTTGAAACTTGTGTTGCTGGCAGGATTTTACTAGTTAAATCAGAATCAAAGGGAGTGAGGCAGGTTAAAAACTCATTTGGATTTGGTGCTAATCACCTTGGCAGTGACCCTTTAAAATACAAAGCATTTTTAAAATAGACTTTACACTACTTGCAGCTGTAAGTACTGCCTGTGCTTACCTAAGCAAAGAAACCTGACTTCAATCAGAAAGATGAGCCTGATAGCTTTCTTTAATTAATTCTTAATAAAAGAAAAATAAAGCAGATGAAAGAAGCCAGAGCAAGGACTTAGAAGTAAGCCAAGAATTTCATACTTATGGTCTGCGCCTTGTAAGTACAAGCATCAGAGTAAATTTATTTCCAAGTGAGAAAATCAATGATGTTTGTCATTGTAATTAAAATGGTACTTAAAAGTTTAACTATTTTTATTGGGAGATGTTTTGCCTGCTTGTTTCATTAAGACTTATAACACTACTGGCAGACAGGGAAAGTCTCAGCCTGCACGTAAGTTATAAAGGCACAGCAGCATTGCTTATTTTCTTGTCAGGGTGTAAGCTGCCTGAGCACATCCTGCCATCAGACCTTTTCACAGAAACATCAAATCACCGAAATGTCAGGGGAAAGGGACTGCTGAAGGTCTTTTAGTCAAAACTCCACCTCAAAGCAGGACTGTCACTACTGCTAGATCAGGTCTGCCCTGGCTTGATCTAGCTGGGCTGTGAAAAACTGATTTGCAGGTTTGCTAGCCTGTTTGGGTAACGTGCTCCAGGGCCGCACTAAACACTCGGCTTTGCTGTGGTCACTTTAGTTTGGGTTTGGGGTGGGTTTTTTGTGCTTCACCTATAGTGCTTGATGAACGGGGATCCCTGAACACTAATTCAAAGCTGGTGTGGGACTTTCATAAATAAACACCCCCACCTTTTTCTATTGTTTCCTACCTCAGGATTGTGTTGAGGCTGGGTTGTCAACACTGACTACAATTTATTGCCTTTTGTTGATTTCATCCAGTCTATTAATGTTGTTTAAACTTTTTTTTTTTAAACTGAATTACTACAGTGCATTATCTTGGGGCTATTTGAAGCTGAAAAACAAGACTTTAATGATAAAATACAGAAAAAAAACCCACCCCAGACTACTTTTGTCAGTGTCAGCAAATAAATAGCATTAATCTGTCTTCATTACTGCTGTGCATGTTGTAACACAGGAGTCCACCAGGTGGGAAGAGGTATAACATCTTTTAACCACTTTATGAGTACTGAGAAGCTGAAACGTAAGCTGCAAAAATTGTCTTTTTTTGGCAAACAATAGTGGCAGTCATTTTGTCTTCAGAAACTTTTTGACATCATTCTGTTAGAATATTGAGAGAGTGTAGAATTGTCTGACCTGACCTGACCTGCCATCACCTGTCCTTAATAGGTACTGCCTCACTGCCACTTGTGCCTTCAGAAACTCTGCCCTGTCTGTATGCTGAAGTGAGATGTTTATTCCAGTTGGAGTTGTATCTTTTATACTATACTGCTTTAGTATTTAAAAGTATGAAGTTTTAATTAGCACATGGTTATACTTTAGAGTGCTTTAGAATATGTCATATCCTTAAAGGCTTTCAGCAAATGGATGCTTGGTTCCCCTCTCTGCACCTTGAAGATGAGTTATCCAAGCAATCTGTGCTAAATGTTTTTGAGAATAAGGGTTAGACACGCAGAGCTAGATTATGTGGTAGTGTAAATCGGAACTGTGCAATGCACTTTGGTGATTTACATTATCTGAAGATCTGGACTATTAATTATTGGAAGCCTACCTTTTTAAAAGCAATTTTTTACTCACTTTGACATCTAACCATCTGGCTTCAGTTTCCCTCGGTATTAGCTTTCAGGCATGAATACTAGGAAGCTTTGTTTAAATATGTAGATTACCTAGGCAGCATGTAAGAGCTGGTGAAAGATACAGTTTTGATTGCATCGCTTGTTTCTTTGCAAAGTTGTCTCAGTTAAACTTCACATACCAGTCAGTAATGGATTTGATTTGCTGGTCTCTTTAGTGTGACTTTGTTCTACTGTTCAAGAATTTAACTGACAGGATAAGAAAATAAATGCCCTGCCCAGTGTGAGCATCTGCCACTGTAGCCGGTCCCCTGTGATGGCAACAGGAGATGTTGTTTAGGGAGTGCCTGTGAGCCTGGCCACTTTTGCTGTCTGGCACATCTCACACAGCTGTGATGAGTTTGGGGAAGAGTACTGCTTACGGTAGCACTATCCACACAAAGTGTATTTGATGGCCTGTTTGCAACTCTTTTGTTGGGGAGGGTTTTAAATCCATTTTTCACCGGTTTCTATGCCTTCCTACATGTGATTGCTTTGAGGTCGCCCCTCTCTCCCTGGGTGCACTCACAGATCACAGCTCTGGCACTGCTGTGTCTCCGATTCCCAGCCCAGAGGCTTAACCCTCTTCAGCTGCCGCTGCTCCATCTGACATGGAGGCTGAATCAGCATCCTCACCCTGCAGAACTGATAAACCAGAGTATCACCACCGAGTCAAACAGGCAGAAGCTGTTGACTGGGCTATGAATCCACCGAGGTTTTAGGCTACTACTAACAGGCTGCTCACCAGGAACAGTAGAGCTCCTAGCCTGAGATTCATAGCATGCTCTTTCGTATAGCTCCTGCATGTGCACTATAATTTTCTTTACCATCAGAAAAGAGTCTCATCTATAAATTAGATCAAGTGTTTGAACACAGATTTCTGTTCCTCCAAGGGATATGATTTTACCTAGCACAATATTTCCTGAGGCAGCAGAGCTATTGACTGCAATACTTTATGCTGCTGCAGAATGGAAGCCTCTGTAAAATAGCCTTTAATTGTCACCTTGTTTTGTCATTATCGTACCTTTAGGTATGGATTTAGAAGGGAGTGTAGGATACAGAAGAAGCTCAAAAGGCTTCAGATTACAACTTCTTCCTTCTGTGATTGATTGTGATTTTGCCATTCATCAGACGTGGAGACAGCCTGGGGTCCTGGGCAGGTGTATGTGCTCCTTCACCTTTACAGTCCCAAGCCAGTGCTGCTTCCTGTCTCCTTCCACCCCCAAAGGAGGAGTGTACCCTTATGTTCTAATGTCCCCCGTAGGAGAAAATGACCCAGTGTTTCTTTGCTGTCCCACATGTGGGGATGTCATCACTTCTGTTGATAAAGCCTGAGGGTACTCATTTATCTTGATTAGGAGTTGAGGGATGGTTTGTATATGCTGCTAATAAAAAACAAAACCAAACCAACCAACCAAACAAAAAAAACCCAACAACCAAACCAACCAAAAACTAAACAACTAAACAATTTACATAAAAAAGTTTTTTAGTAATGTAATTTCTGTGACATTTGTGACATCCCAGTTAGACATAACTATTTCATCATAGGTAGTAGTATGTAAGTGGTTAATTTTAAGTCCCTTAAGACCTTTCTTAGAAAATTAATTTCCTATTGTCACTAATTTTTCACTCTCCCCAGTTTAAAGCGGCTATTGAGTTTCAGTAGCTTAGAGTCACATATATACACTATTTATTCAGAAAAGAGGTTTACATTTGTGTGAAGAAAAACTGCTTAGATGCCTTTCAGACCCTCCTCGCCCCAAACCTGTGGCTGTGTTGAGAGTTCTCTGGTCTTGATGGGTATGGCTGAATTTCTCAGCTCAGTGTGTGCATCTAACAAAACCCATCATCAGCCAATTGGAAGTCTGATTTTTGAGGACCATTGAACACTGAACATTCCCAGTGAGCTGCAATTACAGAAACAATTGTGCTAAATAACTTTGGATTGATGGTGTGTGAACATCAGCCCTCCCAACTTCCTCTTTCTTGTTTTGGTTGGAGTCTGACAGTGCAGAGTTGCAGTAGGAATATTGTAGGGAGTGTTGATGTGCTTCAGAAATTCTGGCATTTCTGCACATGCTTGTGAATTATGCTGGTGTTTTATGACTCCATAGGCTGAATAGCCTCATATTTTCAGTTGTATTTAGTGTTAAGAAGAAATAGAGTAGGGTATATTTTATTGAAGGTGAAGCATCTTCCACTCCCCTCACATAATTCCAATTCTGCTTTCAGTCATAGATATGTAAGTCAGGAGGCGGCAGCACGTTTCATGTTTCTGTAGTGTTGGACATGTGAAATACATGAGGCACTTTACCTAAGGCAAATAATAGATTTCATCAGAAAATCTACCTTTGTTTATTAATCTTGTGAACTGTTAATTTTGCATTTTTATTTGGCACAGTAGAAAGTGTTAACACATATATATTACAGTGAGACTGAAGGATTCAACCCCCCTTAGGAGCCCTACAAAGTATGTAAACAACATCAACATTTTGGGCTGAGATTGGTGAATGGACACCTGATGCCAGCGCATGGGTGATGCACTCACCCCTCACGTTGAGCCACAATGTCAGCAGAATGCTCAAGGTCGTGGAGCCCTCTTAGAAGTGAAGACTCTGCCTCCCTGTATTTTACACGGGTCTTGTTCTCGTATCTGCCAGCTCTCTGGATTAAATGCCACACACTGATCATGACATAAGTTTTTCACATTTGATGACTCTTTTCAAATGCATGTAAAATGGTTCAGTGGTCTCACTTAAATTCACGGATGAGCCTATACATGGTGCAGCAACTCTGTCCTTGCTGGCTGCACCTGAGTGAGATCAAAAACCTGCATAGTTGGACTAGATGCTTGGTTGTCCTGCTGTTGTTACTTGTGGGTAACCCATCTCAGGCTTGCTACCTGAGAGAAAATACAGTGCAAACATGGCCTAACCTCTGTAGGTAGCCAAATAGTCTCTTTTAAGAACTGTAAACTTGTTACCTGCAGTGAGCACAGAACAGACTTAAAATATTTGCTGTGTAATAGAAATATTAAATGTAATAATTTAAAACAGCTATAGAAACATACAGTAATCCAGTAACATTAACGGGTACTTCTCTAATCTTATTCGAGCACAGGTGGAAATGCAGACTAAATCGTATCAATCAGACTTCCCCAAAGTAGTAGACAAATGGTGATGTAACAAGGTAGTTAACAAAGTGGAAGGACGAACACCTGCCTCCTGCAAATGGGTTGGCAGGTACAGTGAAGACTTGAAATACATGAAGGCTTATAAAGAAGCTTGCAGCCCACTGCCTGTGTAAAAACCCTCCCTAGTCCTATTTCTAAAACTGAACTTTTTCCATTGTTATTCTAAAAAGAGGAACTGTCTGAAGAAGAAAAGGTAGTTTCTTACATGCCTGTCTGGCAGTACAGGTTATTTATATTCTGATCACAGAATGGAAATGAGTATGATTTAAAGTTAAGATGTCTAGAAGTAAGGATTGGAAGGCCCACAGGGAAAAGAGTGAAGCAATGTAAAAAGGGAAGCTGTCATTCTAATAAGAAATATTTAGTTAATAAATAAATATATTATATTTGGATTTGCTGCACAGTCAATTATTACAAGACCTATAACTTATATGTCATAAAGAGGTGCTCTCCATTATTTGTTTTGTTTCATTTTTTCTACCTCTGCTATTACAGAAACAAATGTTTATTTATAAAAAAAAAATTAGTTATTTTAAGAAATTGCTCTCAAATTTGTTTGCAATAGTAACCAGACATTTCAGTAGAAAACAAAAAAAAGAACATTTTCCTGCCTTTTTAGTATCAATGTTAATATTGATTCTGCCTTTCATATCTGCATACAGTAGAAGAAAGCTCCTGATGGGTCAAGGATTACATTTAAAAGTAACACTTGTGAGGCCTCTGAGGGAAGAGATGATAAATTTAACAGAATGGTAATTTATTTTGTTAGGGTGAATTTTTTTCTCTCATGCTTGAGTGTTACTGCATCCTTTGAAAAACTCACATGAGAAAGATTTGCAATTAGAGATCTAAACTCAGAACAAGTAATTTAAGTAGTATTCACAGTACTACGTGTTTTTATAACAGATAATAACTTTGCACCCTTTGTCACACATCTGTTGTCCCATTCTTTTAAGTTTTCAGGCACAACATGAGACAGGTGAGATTTTCTTACCAACACGAACACAGGAAAATTCTTTCTGGCAATAAACTATCCAGGACTTCTCCTTTAGTTCATCCTCAGTTCACGCTAGAACAGTAAGGTGAGCTTTGGGAAAACTTTTAAATTGTGCTCACTATAGCTAAGTTTTCAAAGGTTTATTGTTCTTAAAGGGGTGGGATGAGAGTAGTTGGGTGATTGTGGTAAAAAATATCTTAAACTTTTCAAATATATGTAGCTTAGGCTATGAAATGCAATAGCCTTTTAAAACCTTCCTTTCCTCTCCCCATATATAGAATTACAGCCACCTATAGCCAAATAGAGCCACATATGACTGTGCACAGGGTTTCTACTGCTATGTTATAGGGTAACCCGTGGAAGGTTTATATTGCTGTTTGGTAAAACCAATGGAATATTTCCAGAGTAGGATTATCCCAGCAGCTTGGTTCTGAGTGACAATAGATACCCATGTAGAACAGTGGGAATTTGAGGGGTACAAACCTATTTGTTTTCAAGTGGGTCATAGACGCATTATTTCTTTTTTAATGGTAAAAGAGCACGGGAATATGGACCATTTAGGTTCTAGTTGCTACGGTAACCATAAAATCACATTCTCCAAACCCTTTCTATTTAATTATATACATCACTGACTCTCAAGTGGAGTAAATTTCACATTTTTTCTTTAAAACTTCAGAGTGCAAAAGAAAAAAAGCATGTTCATTTCAGTTTTAACCTTTCCTTTGTCACTGATATTCTTGGGAAGATATTTTTTTCCTTTCTACAGGCATTTTTTGCTGATGTTACATCCTGGTTTATTGACATAGTAAATTATTATATTGGGCTGTAGTGGAACGCGGTTAAGGGTTAGAGGTTTGTCATTGTTTCTGTGTATTTATAGCCTAATTCTCCAGACTTCTTCTTGATATACATGATTTGTTCCCAACCTGCATGCTGTTGGGGTTGTATTTCACCTTTGGAAATACCTGCGTTGTGCTGAAATCCATGTCTACTTGAAGACTACATGAAAAACACCACCTGTATACAGAAAACTTTATATATTGCCATTGAAAGCAGAGCCAAGATACTAAAATCAAAAGTAAGATTGTAAAATGGCTCAGATGTACTTTCTGGATTGCTTTTATGCACCAGGATGATTTAGATGAATAGGCATTAATAGCCAGATCAATCTGTCCTCAGATTATTCAGATAACTCTTCTGTTCTTAAGCTACCTGACAACACTTAAAGCATGCACTATACCCCACTGCATTTCTCTGCTTTTTCTAAAAGGTGAGATCCTCCACCAAGTTGTTGAGGTATTTTAGGAGATAAGAATAATATACAGTCCATAAATACAGAGAAAGCATCTTCCCAAATTAGTCAAGATTTCCCAGATCTGGAAGTAGGAGGATAAAGAAAATAAAAACTGAAGATCACCCCACCTTCATAACAGACGTGAAATTGCTGTCATTGGCATCTGCCGCTTAAAGCATGATGCTGGACTGAGCACCACTTAGAATAGTCTGTCTGTCATGAATTCATAAACCTGAATCACACTTTGGGATTCAGACTTCTAGGCAGTAAGCTAGGACTTTGTTTTTCTTCAGGATGGTTAGGCTCTTTAATCAGGCAGACAGTAGAATTTTTTGAGTTTTTTCCTCTCTTGGAGGAGTTGGAAATATTTGATACTTCATACCCAAAGCAATGATGGTAATTTTAGGTTCCCAGTACTATTAAGATTTAAAATGTTTACCACATATATTTCAGAGCTCTTAATGATTTTAAAATAATTTATTTTTTCATTAGAAAGCAAAATAGTTAATCACAGCAATTCGCTAATTACTGGCCACAATAAACTCATTGGCACCAATTCTGACAAAGTTGTCCTGTTATATTGCCAACACTATAGATTTAAATTTCCTGACCCTAATTTTTTTTCATTATATTTATACTGAATTACTTTTTCCAATACAAATAATATTATGAATTAGGCTTAAAAATATTATCCCATGTCAGGTTAGGTGTAAGGCACTCTGTGAAGCTCAAACACTGTATTTATTACCTCACTAAAGATGCCTGCTGTTTTGGGATTCTGTATATTGGTTTCAGAGATTGCCTTCATAAACTTAACACATCTCTCAATTCTATAACTTACTTTCCAAAACAGCAATAATGATTTGCAATGTGCAATTTTGATTGCAATAGCAATATTCCTGTAGCTATTAAACTTAATTATTAGCATGTGACTGCTTGCCTGGAAAAATTCCAAGAGTATGTGCAGTTTAACTTCATATAACACATTTGTGGGGGAGCTGGATTTTTTTTTTTTTTAATAACTTTAATAATTTGTTGCATCCAGGTTCCAGAGTAAATTGCACTTATTCCCACCTGTTTGCTACACTCAGAATCTTGTTACAGGGAAAATAACTACAAATAATACACAAACAGAGGTTTTATTGTTATTGTAATTTAAGTCTTAACAGATTGATCAAAGAATAACCATTACTGCTTACAATCATATTAACATTTCCACATTACTGTATATAGACCATTTAACTTATGTGAAGTGAGTGTTCATGTCTTTTTTTATCCTTAAAGCTATCTTTACCCTGTTCATGTGGCTACATTCTTTTAATGACCATTAAGTGACCGTTGGTGACATCTTTACAGCCCTGGGGCCCCTGGTGTCATCCTGTACCCACAGTTATAACACCTCTGCTATCACTCTATGCCAGTACTCCTCTACTCTTCATTTTATTCTAGTCATAAATACTTCATTCTGCACTGAATAGCTTCTTGCTGTTGACACATGCAGTTGTTCACAAGCTAAAACAAAGTAGGTAACAGTCACTGGATTATTAGATAATTGTCGTTACAGATAGACAAGACTAAATCACAGAATCATATAGGGTTGGAAGGGACCTCTGGAGATCATCTAGTCCAACCCCCCAATATGGTTTCAGCTAGGCTGAAACAAGTCCATACAGAGTCTGATAGATGTTGAGTTCTGTGTTATTAGCTTAGCACAAAGTTACAAACACTGTATTTAAGAGACAACAATGCTACAAAAGAGTGTAATACCAAGCCCTCCCTTTAGGGTACATGCAATTATGTTAGCCATTAGATATTTGTAATATAGGAGACAGAACCAAATATCCTGTTTACTTACATTTTTACAAATGTGGAATAGATTTATAAAAAAATAGACTAGCAAAAAACATTGCTATGTCCATACTTAACCAGAATCATCTTAAATACTCCCATTTCTCAGGCTGGTTGGTTAGTTTCTGTGAGCTATCCTCGGGCTGGCACACCAGAGAGAGCTCTTAGATCTGAATGGTTTCTACTTGAACTGATAATGTTGGTTCGAGAAGCCATTTGGAACAGTTTCTTCTTTGGCCCACAATCAAAGTATCTGGATTTTTTCTCTCTCTTACTTGTTTACCTACTCATCATTTTCCTCTGTGAGAGCGCTGAGACATTATACAGTGCCAGAAGGATTATGTAATCATTTTCTCCCATCCTTCCTAAGTTTACTTGATTAACATTTTTATTGCGTATCTTAATTAGTAGATTCCTAGCTTTAGGCTTCAGGCTGCTTTCTCCCCCTACCAGCCTTACTCAAATGCAATGATTTAATTTTAAAAATTCTGTAACATGGGAACTTTTAATGGTTTTAAATATTTGGTTTGTTACAATTTCTTATATGAAATACCATAATGACACATTTTAAATAACTTGAGAATTTGCTTCTGAGAAGGAACAGTTTCTAACTTTACACTCCATTATATTTCAGGGAATGAGATTATATGGGCAAAAAAATAAAAATAAAAATTGGATGTCCTTAACGGAAACGGAACGGTCCTTAGAAACAGCTTCTGACATTGGAAGAATATTCTTCCAAGTGTAAAAGAAAACAAAGGGCAGTATTGATCCCTTTCTAGCTCAAGAGTTGGAAATGTAGGTATTTCTTTTTGTAGGTCACTTGAGGAGTTGATCCAGAAAGCAGTGTCAAACCAATTCCAAACCTGCAGAAAGCACAGCTGGGGAGAGTGTGGTCTCTTCTTTTTATCCAACAGTTCAGTGATTATAGAACTCATCTGTAAAATTATATTGCAGTTACTTGAGTGAGTTTTCTGCACTGAATGGAGTTTACTGATCACTATATTGCAGCACATTCTGATTCAGGGCTCTTCGCAAGAATCCTTTTTGCTTTTTATAAAAATCTTAATTATCTTTGATGGAACAACAGCACTATCAATATGTTAGTTTTCATCCTTGCATTGTCTGTTTCTTCTTCCCACAAATATTTCATGATTTGAAGGACAGGGAAATAGGTTCAAAAAGATGCTTCAGGATACTTGAGGTGACAGGATTAGGTTGGACACTGCCACATGGTAACTCCTGGACACTCTGTCCATGTTGAGATTCCTTGTGGTTGGGAGAGATACTTCATGCCTAATATTTGGTTGCAAATTCCATCAGGTAGCAGGTTGATTTCAAATTGTCCAGGGCAATGCAGTTCTTGTGGATCAAGCCTAATGCTACCAGTAGCTTAATGCAATGAGCACCTGTTGTTACTGTGGGGGGGGGTTGTTGGTTTGGGTTTGGGGTTTTTTTGGTGCTTTTTTCCAGTATACAGAAAATTCACAGGAAAGTTTGAGTCTAGTACTGTTTGGTGTACCGTGTTTTCTCGTGTTTTCCCACTCTAGATACAATTTAAGAGGCAACATTTACTTGCTATGGAAGTATGCAACAAAATTATGTGCTGGGATCTGTACACTTGTGTGAGAGAAAACCCTTATGTCTTTTGCTTTTTTCTGCACCACAAATCAGGCAGCAACAAATCACATTAAAAGTAACTTCTCATATTGTTATGCCTTTAAAGGAACTCTGGGCTTGACACATATCTGGGGCTTTGTGTATCTCCTCCTAGGAACAATTCTTCCTTTGCTAAACTTGCTGGCTTATTTTACACGAAAATGATCCCACAGGATGGAATGAGGCCAAATGTTGCATTGGCCAAAACACGAGGTGATGAGTGTAATTGGGGATTTATTTATTATGTGACTTGGCATTATGATATCTGAATTATCTACACAGGCCTACACAAGCCATATAAGAAAATGAG
>VZTM01013923.1:1007-16679 GCA_013400555.1 Jacana jacana | reverse complement strand
GAATTGTACTGTTTCCATTTCTCTGAATTCATCCCTGCTACTCTGTCTAGATACCTTCAACGGGTGGCATGAGAAGTACTTTTTCATGCAACCAGAGGGAAGAATATAGTGATTAAAAATATTAAAAAATATTTTTCCACAAAATACATATTTCCACAAAATACAATTTACTTTGTCAGCTAATTCCACAGATCATGTTAGTTTCAGAAGAGGAAATATTTGAAGTCTTGTCCTTGGAAGCCTGGAAATCAAACACATTACATTTAACATTTTGTATTGCTTTTAGCTGAGTCCTCTGAGCTCCATTGGAAATACACAGCATTACTTAAAAGCCTGTGTATTTCCTGTTCTTTTGTTTTGCTAACAATTTATACAGTGATTTAATGTAATTTACAGAACAGTGCAGTGAATAAACAGTGAATTTATAACATCATCCTAATAAGTAATGAAAATAGCCATCAACCAAAAAAAGAAAATTAAGCTATTTATAAAAGATGTTGCTAAGGTTCTGGAAAAGTTACTGACTATGCAGTAAACCAGTACTTTCCGTGAAAATTTCCCATCTCTCTAAAAGAAAGGTGTTATTCTTACATAAACATAGAAAATACAATTATATCTATTTATCAAAATGCCTATTGATGAAATATTTTTTGTGACAGTCATCACTACGTAATTGCTTTCCACTTAGTAACAGTGTTGCTTTCAGTCTTTTGGCCTCATGTGGTTGTATTCAACCAGTTTGGAAGTGAAAGAAGTATAGAATTTGTCAATTCAAATAACTAAGAGTGAGAACACATGTATACAGATATTTGCATGTGTCTTTATAGTTACACATACAAATACATATAGTTTGTTTGTATGTAGCTCATGAAGCTCCATTAAATCACCATTGGCTATATGATATTTAGGTGGTTTTTCAGTATAGTTCCTTATTGACTTCAGTGGAGAACTCTAAAGAAAACGGCACCACGTGGCCCTACAGTATTTCTGTCCTATACCACAACTTCTGAAACTTTTAGAGCTCTGATTCTTTGCAAATATCCAGTCATTTGAAATTATTAAAGTCCAGGGTGGAAATGTATGCCTTATACTAATTTAAGCCAGCTTTTTCTGTTCTCATGAGCTGCATATTCAAGTGCAATGGATCTCTTAGTTTATCAAATTAGAAAGGAAGCCACTGGGAATCTAGCCCATAACAATTTAAACGCAGGTTATACTGCAGCCTCTGCAGACACCCACAGCACTTGAGGCTGACAGAAGTTTTCTAATGCACTGCTCAATTTTAGTCCCAATAGATAAGCTAAAAATAAAACTGTCGAAATATCTTACTACCACCCACAAAGTGTTGCAAAAATTTCAGTAGTACAGTTCGGGTAAAGGCATTCAGGCCTAATCTGTAACTTGGTAATGACAATGAGATTTTACATACTACTTTGATTACACTTTATGCTTGTGAGTATGTGGAAATACATACATGATGAGTACAGCTCATCAGCATTTTTTACTGGAAGAGGACAAGGAAGACAAAGAAGGAAGAGAGACGGGGAGTGGGGAGAAGTATGATTATTGACTTTGAACAAAGAATTCTGAAACTATCTGTAAAAATCATCACTGGAAGATTGAAAAAAGTTATGATTTTTAAAAGCAGAGAACAATGCCTGAATATCTTTTACCTTCAATTATTTCAGAAAAAAAAGATAATATAAAGCAAAAATCTATTCTAAGTTGTGAAACTTAACCAACCATGCTATCTATAATTTCACAATTTTAATTATTAAAAAATATGTGGAAATATCCACCAGTACCATGAACTCCAAGAAATCTGGATAAAGGATTTTTGAGCATAGCTCAGAGAGAGGGTGGAGTGACTGGGAATTCATTTATCCTGCAGCATTGTATAATGCAATTATTTAGTGAAAGAACTCAGGTCAATTTGAACATTGGTGGATGTGTTGGTTTCAGCTAGGATAGCTGTACTAGTGCTGCAGGCTGCCCGTGACCATATTCATCTTTCTTGACAGAGTTAATTTTCTTTACAGTTGTCAGTATGGGGCAAAGTTTTGGATTTGTGCTGAAAACAGTATTAATAACACAGGGATGTTTTTGTTACTGCTGAGCAGTGCTTGCATAGGATGAAGGCCTTTTCTGCTCCTCATGCTACCCTACCAATGAGCAGGCTGGGGGTGAACAAGAGGCTGGGAGGGGACACAGCTGGGACAGCTGACATCCAACTGGATGTTCTATACCGTATGCTATCATGCTCAGCATATAAAGCTGGGGAAAGAAGAAGGAAGGGGGTAAGTTTGCCATTTTGTCTTCTGATTGAGCTAGCCAGGAAGGAAAGGGAGTGAAGGAGAAAAAGCTGAATTTGACAGATTTTCCAGACTAATAATATAAATATTTAGTGCACAAATTTATGAGGTGTACTGAGATTGAAGTCTGATCAGCTCCTTGTTACTTGGAGAGAGCTAAATCCAAGAAAGACTGTATATACCTAAAAGTTAGTTTCTTCAGGAAGGAAGGAAGAACAGTTCCTCAGCTTTAACTTAGATTTGTTCTTGCATAAGTGAAAGATTCTTTAATTGAAAGAAAGAAGATAAAATAAATCTAGGTTTACTAAAGCAAGAAAAGAGTCAAGAGGAACCTTGTATGTTTAATTTAACAGCATTCACCAGGCAGAAGGGGGACATCTTTTCTGTTTGTCCTTTAGCCCAGCAGGCTTGTCCATTTGCAGTCCTTGATCTCCAGTACATTCATACATACATTCATACTCCATCTAAGAACACATTCAGGCAGATCTGGAAAATAAAATAAATAACGAACAGAATTACTACTGATAAGCCTTGGCACTGTGGGTAGTACATTCAAAAGCAAATTGTCTTATCTACTGTTTGATAATAGCAGTAGATTGTTAGATGCTACTGCCTCTGATATCTCCTCTCCTTACTGAGATATATCAGCAAAATAGGCATGATAATAACTTCAGAAATTAGGACATGTCTGCCTCTGCAAACATAATTTTCCTTAGGGTAGACTGGCGAACTTCTCTAAATTCACTGATCTTAGCAGTTAAAAAAATAATAACAGTAGGTTGAATGTCTGAATCCCACTTTTTAAACTTCTTAATTAACTAATCCTTTTCCAAACATTTTGCTCAGTTAACACACTACTTTTTCCACTTTCAAACTTTAACCAGAAGAGAAAGCTCTCAACACAAATTACATTGTCTGGAAACTGCCTTCTAATATTCAGCCTTTGCTGTGATATATCCCTGAAAAGGGTTGTCACCTACACTGTAAATCCTTTTTACTTCAAATCACTAAGTTCACTGAATGCACATAACTCCAATTAACTGCAGCTTACTGGCTCAAAAGCAATTTGGTCTTTCATTAATTACTCAGGTAAACACAGGAAAAGCTCTTTTAGTTTGCCTGAATTCACAAAACAAACAAACTCCCTCCTGTCTTTGATGATCCAAGACAA
Source organism: Jacana jacana (assembly GCA_013400555.1). Taxonomy (NCBI): domain Eukaryota; kingdom Metazoa; phylum Chordata; class Aves; order Charadriiformes; family Jacanidae; genus Jacana; species Jacana jacana. Next base: position 13,196 of record VZTM01013923.1, on the reverse strand, counting down.
TCTTGTCTTTTGATGCTTATCACTTAGTTGTTCAATAAAATGTAATTAAAAACAAAGACAACAACATCCCCCTATCACCAACCCTGAGTTACAGTTAATTGTCAGGCTTTCAAACTTACTCTCACAGTGCAAAGCTTATTGCACTTCAGGTCACAAGACAATTTGTTTAATCTCTTTCCTTGTGGATTGACTCTCTTGAGTCTCAGTGGGATTTCTGGAGGTGAAATTCAGTTATAGCTACCTGAAGGATTTTCTTACTTGGTTTTGTATAGAATATATGCAAAATGAAAGAGATTATCCACGTTTTTATTCAAAGATGTAAATCATCTCTTCTACAAATCCAGAACTATATATGATACTTAGCAAGCTGTTTGATGAATTTATTCTGCCCCCCTCCCAAACTGCTATTATTTGTCTTAATTTAAGTTTAATTGGCATTTCACACAGAATAACAAAAGGGGTAGAGGCCATTTGAAAGTGTATACATACCAAATCCAGGTAAATCCAAACTAGTAAATGCAAAACCAGTGGAAGGGAACTAAAGTATCCAGTATGATCATGCCAAGGAGCCAATCTGAAGCTATCAAGGGCTTCAGAAACTAAATAGAGCAGTGATATGGGCATGCAAGAAGTAATTATAAAAATTAATGGACTGTTATTCATCTAGGTTTTTTAATGTTAATGAACAAATCAGTCTTGCATGTGAGTATACCACATCTGTTTGTGCCTCCATACACAGAGAAACACATCCACATGTCACGCAAGCTGGCTTGATTGCACTTTGCAGGACATATTTGTATACATTTTATCACCGTTTCTGTAAACAGCAGTTTCTTTCAGTATGTTCCATGCTCTCTGCCTGGGTCTTAATGGAAGTGTTAATTAGAAGCGCAGTAGGAAAACAATTTATGCTTCTAAACATGTCCTGTGTATGGAGTTTGAGTAATGAGAAAAAACAGGCCAGAACATTTGTATGAACAGATACCAATTACTGTTTCTGAGCCTAACACGCTCACTATTATTGCCAAGAGTACAGTACGGAACTATGGAAAAGATAGATAATGAGACATTCTAAATAATCAGGAAAACTAACAAAAAAAGGACCGAAGTCCCAAATTTCTGTAAAAGTGATTTTACACATTTAGCTGAAGGTAGGATGGTTTGCATAAAACCTCATTCTGCACTGTCTTTAATTTGTTCTGTATCTGCTGAATTCTCTATACACTTTGCTTGATGAAGTAGTTAGAAATCTGTGGCAGGATTTTACCTGATCATAACTGTTCTACTGTTCTGCCTCAAATATACTTTGCATGTATCCAAGTGTATCCTTTCACTGTGAAAAATCACGTTTATAACTGCTCAGTTTTTGCCCTGTCTTTTATTCCTGGAATTTACCAGGAAAGAGAGGGTGATAGTGGGATCGACTTTTGTATGATTGGCTAGAAAACTTATATGAACATGTTTATAGTAGGATAGACTTTTGTATGATTAGCCAGAGAACTTGCATTAGCATGTTTATAGCGATAGATAACCACCTTTATAAACTACTGAGTGTTTAAATCCATATCAGAATACTGGAAGGGGAAGGAAAAACCAATAAGGAAAAGTAAAAGGGAAGTATTGGTAATATAAATGGCAAAAAATAAACGACAGTAGGAAATACAAGGCACTAACACTGCATGTGGATTCTTATTGCTTGCAAAATGATGGAATAAAAACCAAGGCTAATGAAGAAATGAAAAGAATAGTTTGATTATTTACCACCTGGTTTCATTAATTTTTTTTTACTGAGTTCATTGTACTCTATATATCACACACAGCTGGGGTGGAACAGTAAGTATATAATTTTCTGCTGCTTAAGTACACTATTCACTACAAATTGAAAACTTTCAGCTTGCTTTAACTTTTTGTACAGCCAGACAAAGTGACCAGCAGTTCACAAATCCAGGAGTATGGTGGATTCTTTCAGAATTATATTTTCTGTTTAGCTGTCCAGTGCCTGTATACTGCTTTTATGGAGTGGGAATACAGGCAATTTTTTCCATTCCTCAGAGGTGTGGTCAAATGAATATTTTTTTTACAGCTAGGAGTAATATAGTTTGCCATTAATTTTGGTTATAATCCTTACTATATTTTTTGTAGAGCATCATCAAAAAGCTCTAGCTAAAAATTAAGTTAAATTTAAGAGATGGATGCAGTTTCTGTATATATATATACACTTGTGCATATGCACATGTACATATCTATGCATATATAATAAAGAATGCTCACTAAAGTATTGTTAGTAACTACACACAACTCTTTTATGTTTAAGTATAGGGGTTATATTTTTCAAATTTGCTCTTTGTTCTGTTAACATGGAAGTCAACAGTGAAACCGTTGGTCAGATTTGAACCAACTGAAAAATCTTCTAAGGCTCCACTAAAGACCTTGTTGTCTCACTTGCAAGGAAACTAGATGAACGTAAAACTTAGAAACTGCGTATGGAATTCACAGCGGGTCCTTGAAGAGAAGGAGGTTAGAGTTCCTCGAATGCTTGATTTCATAACAAAACTTCAAAGGTGATCTGGGTCCAGATAATACATTGAAAAAATGGAGGGTAATGAAAGTGGCATTTCAGGGTTAAAGTCTGAAAAAAAGAAAGCAGTCTCTGCTTGCAGCCACATCTAATGTAATTTCCTGTTGACAATGGTACAGTTTACCGGTTTGGGAGAATTCACATACCCCACTATGTGTAAGTGCTCATGGTTTGTAAAGTGTTCCCTTTTTATTTCCAATGGCGATGAAAGATAGCAAGCAGATAACTGAAGCAGGTGGACACTGTCAACAGTAGGTTCTGAAAAACAGCTATCAGGCTGTCAGGGTTGAAGAGAGAAAGACAGAAGATGGGTGAAAAAAAAGGAAGATGAGAGGGTTGGATGGGAGAAAAGGTGAGAAAAAAGGGTAAACACAGGAGAGTAACTAGGACTCCAGGGTCACCAACAACCAAGTCCTCTCCATTGGCCAGTACCTCCAGTTTCTGGCCCCACGTTTTGGGTCATTCATATCAAAATTTTAATTTTTTGTGAATTATTAAAATGCAGAAGTTCATCTCCCTCCACTGTCAGCACTGATAAGGTAGACTGCTACACCAGTACTAGTCATCTGTATTTCCTCTCTAGTCAGTGAAGAGAAATGGATATTTTTAAGGCATGATTCATCTGACCTATTTTAGGCATTTACATTAGCATGAGAAAAATTGTACCATGGAAGTGCTTGCTTTTCTCCATTGCCTGGACCTTTCTTACATTACAACTTCATGTACAAGCAGCTACAATAGATCACATTACTTAACTCTTTTGTACCTTTGCATTTAAACAGTCTGGTGGCTTGTAATAGTTGACTGTGAGTAGCTGCGGTTTTTGGCTCAATGTCAACAGTGCTTAAAATTGGTAGAGTCCCAAGTTATATTTTGTTCTTCCCTTTTCTGATCAAAATTTAATGCTGAAAATAAAAATATGTTTCAGATACACCAGAATGTTTTACACATTCTAAAGTAATTCTTGTGGTTTTAGCTTTTATCAATGATTTAAAATATTTTTGTGGTACCTCTAAAATATATATAAAAATAAATATTTTTAAAATTGAAGAGATATCCCACTGCTTTTTGAAATATTTTCATTGTTCTTCGAAACTGGCAAATTTGACTTAATTTTGGCAGGGCTTAAAAAGCATTTTTGGCTAGTATAAGATTGGGAATAAAAAAGTTTGAAGAGCTCTTATGGCCACATTAATTGCGGAGGCTTTTTCCAAAACTCTCAGTTGTGTGTCTGTGAAATAACTACTTGCCGTTGCTATGAGTCGTGCCCAAGTACTATACACAAATTTGTCTGTGCAAGAGCTATCAGCTAGGCAATCTGCTGCAGAATGTGGCTGTCTTCTGTACAAAGTCCAGGGACCAGCAAGGAAGGTTTCTAATTGCACATTGGCAGACGTAGTAGAGGACAGAACTGTGAAGAGGACTGGGATGTTCAGTGTTTGGAAGAAATGGTAAGATTCAGTGAGTTAATTTGAAGTAGCGATGGACCTTTCCAGCCAACTGCCTCTGTACAATGAAGTATGGATTGGAATGTTGCTGGGGTATGTAACACCTGTAGCTGATTCTGAGAAAGCCTATAAATCCTTCCCTTAGATGAGACAAAATGGCCTGTGTTAGAAGGGGCAGAAGTAGTGGGGCGATGGCAGTGGGCTGTGGAACAGGCAAGAGCCATGAGAATGCAGAGGAAATGCGTACAGTGCCATACCAGGCAGGAAGAAGCACTACTGAAGAGCCATATGACTTCAAGATATAGTGCCTGAGGCTTGATGAGGCCCCGGTCAACCTGGTCTAGTTGGGGGTGTCCCTGCTGACTGTGGGGAGGTCAGACTAGATGACCCTAGAGGTCCCTTCTGGCCTGGACCATTCTATCATTCTATGATTCTATGATTCTATGACTTAGTTTAGACAAAGGTAAACACATATAAGTGAGTTGTTCTCACTAACAGCTGCCTGCTCTAAAAAATTCTAAAATCTAACCATCTTTTGAGTTTCCACATGCCAGTATGCCGACGTGGGGTATTTCTTTCTGTTTGTTCTAAGCCGTACATGTTTTGAGTAATCACCTCTGTTTCTACTTGTATCTTTGCAAATAGGACTAGGAAGTCATATTTTTGCCTATAACTATCTGCCAGGTAAATACCATAATGACTCATTCTTTGTGTTAAGACTTGGATTTTCCCAGTGTTGCTGGCACTCAAGTGTTATTAGCATAATGTATTTTTAGTGAACTCTGTCAGCAGAGCACTGTATGGCTAATCAAGCACTCATTGGGGATAAATGGTAGACTTAATATTCTTATCAGGCTACTGGAGCTTAGAAGTTACCGACCCTTGTTCCACTTATATCAAAGCCACTTACAATGCTACTAGCTTGCAGCAAATTCATTTTCTGTTCATGTCTGATTGCCCATGATGGTGCCTGAAAACAGAAAACAGAAAATGGGAAATGGGAAGGAATGAGGGCCCCTGTTGTCTCAGGCCTTAATGCAATTGCAAGATATTGATCACATTGGATACTTCAACCTAATCCTCACAGTTTTACAGGCTTTGCAAAAAATGTATCTCATAAGCACATTTTCAATTATATCTGAACCTTGGTGATTCAAAAACACGATTCTTTAAGAGGATCTATTTAATACTGGTAGTAGCTGCCAGTTCAACTGGGGATTTGAATAATTTTCTCCAGTATTTAATCTTGTCTGTTGTCCCTGTGAAATCTGGACAGTCTAGGTCAAGGTGATGTCATCATAGAATGATATAATGGTCCAGGCCTGAAGTGACCTCTAGGGTCATCTAGTCTGACCACCCTGCAGTCATCAGGGATACCCCCAACTAGACCATGTTGCCCAGGGCCTCGTTGAGCCTCACTCTGAGTATCTCTAGGGAAGGGGCCTAAACCACCTCCCTGGGCAACCTGTTCCAGTGTTACACCACCCTCATAGTCATAGTACTATACCTATGTGTTAGAAGGGGCAGAAGTAGTGGGGCAATGGCAGTGGGCAGGGGAACAGGCAAGAGCCATGGCACTGCAGAGGGAATCCCTGCATACAGTGCCATATCAGGCAGGAAGAGGCACTAGGAAAGAGCCTAGTTAGTCATAGACCACCATGGTCATGGTAAAGGTCATGGGTCAAACCCAGGAGCTGCTTCCCTCTAATGCTCTGCCTTTTCCCCAAGGAAAGGCCAGGACTGATTGCAGGAGCAGTGACATCTGCCTAAGCATCAAAACACTTGTGGTGCCTGTCCTGCCACATTTTCCTATTTCTGCCATAATTATCCCATTTCTGCTACACCTCTGGGCTCATGGGCACAGCAGTAGGCCCCATGAAACCACAGCCAAATGCAAAGTAAATAATGATTTACTTTTTTATATATACTAACAGGATGAATACTAAAGGGAGGAATTGTGAATGTTGATGCATACACAGAGATCCTTAAAAACATTTATTGGGACAGACATTAGGAATAGTCTAGAAATAGCAAGAATTAGTGTCTCACTTATTCTGTAATTTTGATTTTTTTATTTCTTGGGACAAAAAACACCATAGTTTTCCACTGTTTTGAGATTTTAGGACAGCTGGATGCTGTGAAGGATTTTTCTGTGGTAGGTCCAGAAAGTTTGCTGTCTTCCTGGCCTGGATCTGTGTGTGTGTGTGCATGTGTCTGAGTGTTTGTGCATTTTTGGTTAGGATGTGTGTGCTTATGGGGTCATTAATGGTTATGCCTGCATACATGTCTATGTGTGTCTGCAGCTGTGTGTGTCTGCATGTATCTCTGTGTGTGTTCCAAAACCTGGGCTCTGTCCCTGCAACTACTTGTGCTGGATAACAGCAGCTTACATTGGAATATTAATAATCTCTGCTAATGTCACCTGCCCTCCATAATATGATTTACTTATATTTCAAAGTATTTCTTTAAAGATTTCTATGCTTCGATGTTATTTAAACCTATACATTTTGCAGAGGAAAAGACTCTATCAGCAAATAGTTCCGAAATGTACCATGAAGATGATTTTTTTAATAAAATACTTCTATCATCAATTAATTGGTTAGCAGGTGACTTAAGGTAGTTAACATGCTTCTTAAAGGCTAAAGGACACCACACACATTTCTGCTTCAGACTTTGGATGTTTCAGCTTTGCCCTAAGCATATTTAATATTAAAAGACTGGCAAATTTTCAAATATTGATTGTGTTGCTGTGAATGTAAGCTTCACTCTTCTACAGTAAAGTCATTCCTTTGAAAGATGGAAGCAGCATAGGGGTTATTGTCCTGCTAGCTTTTACCCACCATTACTGGCTGCCGCTAGTTATTGAGTAATCAAATAAATGCCCTAGTGCAGTGTAAGTAAACCTGCTTCAGGAGAAGCCTTAAAGGTTCCTGAAATTAATTAAGAACTAAAAAGTAAGTCTTGGAGACAAAATTATGTAGTTGTCTTTTGTCTCAGAGTTGCTACTTCATCTGATATTTGTCTCACTTTAGGTAAGGGAAACAATTTCTACATAGTGTTAATCTGCTCTTATCTTGGAAGTGAACTACACAAAATCAAGATCAGTTTAAGTTTAGGAATATTTTAAATATTCCTAATATTTAAATATTTTTTTAAATATTTTAAAGTTCTTAATGAATATTTTAAAGTTCTTAATGAATGCTTCAAGTTTAATGTGATTTAACAAAGCCACAATAAATGTAGTTTATTTCTTTAGATTAACCTTTTTGATTGACCTTGACCAACAAACTAGCAAATTTGTTCCAAAATGCACTGCCTTACAGGTGTTGCTACATGAACAAGTCACCACAGGATAAACAAGAGATTGTTACTTTGAAATTACGGTGTGCAGGCTACTGTTCCAAGCAAATAAGTAAGATAACTTATTCACATTTGCTATAGAGTCAACATTTGCAAACTGAAAACTTGAGAAATTTCGATGGAGTAGCTGACACATCATAAGTCTGCAGTCTAGCTTACTGAACATTAACTAATATCTCTAGCTTTACACTGAGTCTGTCACCTTAAGCACCTCTCAGGAATCAATGAAGATGATAAACCTCTCACTTCTCTTGAAAATGTTATTGGTTTTCCAAGTACGGAAATCAGTGTAAAATGGTATGTTTCAGTTCAAGGGATGAATTCTTCTCTTCTCTTCTCTTCTCTTCTCTTCTCTTCTCTTCTCTTCTCTTCTCTTCTCTTCTCTTCTCTTCTCCTGAGCCTGTAGAGATGAGATGCATAAGAAAAATGTATAAATTTTATACATTAAAAAATCGTCTCAGGTAGTTAAAAATGTTAAGAATAGGTATGGTGTTGTTTAGCTATTCTCTTTCATTAGTGTTAATCTCTTAGAAGCAGTAATATTTCTCATGGAAACAATTTTTCCTCTCATTGATTATGTGACATTTGGGGAACAAAGTTAATAATTTCTTCCAGTTGTAACATGCTTTCCTTCCAAAGGATTTCTTAGCTTTTCTCTGGTTATATACCACATGGTAGTACAAACATCTACAAAAACAAATGCCTAAAGTAAAGGACAGAAATAAACTCAGAGATTTATATCTCCTTTTCAGAAGAACACAGCTTTGTATGTATTGTCTAAGCATCTGTGGCTCTTATTGAATGGCACGGGACCAGCTGCCATCCTTCGGCAAGGAGTGGAGTTTTATGTACATGTAAAAAAATTGCTCTCCAGTCCTGACTGAAATCCTGTGTCTGCTTAAAAGAGTCACAAGAGATTCATTAAATATATTGAAAAAAAGACTCTTAGTATGTTGGATTCTGTAGCGTGTTTGGCCTAGAAGAGGGTGTTGGCCGTCAATTGCCCTTGCAGGATGGGTAACAGACTGTGACTTCAGAGGGGAATTCCTCCCCAGAGACTGGTACCAGCAGGACCAGCCTCCACCCCCTCTACACACACTTTGGCAGGAGATACTATTCCCCCTCCACATCTTGGACTGTAAGTGCCCCCAGGGATCAACTGTACCTGCAAGTATGTTGGAATTTCTTATCTCTGAAGCACTGCAACATCCTAAATTTATTTCCAGATGCATACCCTTTTGCTTAGTGACATCTTCCAAGCATATTTACCAGACGTTTATTGTTCCCTCTCATGGCAACTGAAGAATTCAGAATTTAGCTGGAATTAAGTACCTTTCATCTTTAAAGATTTGTTATACGTCTATTTCCAAATCTTTCTTACCTTTCTTCCTAGAATTCTGTTGCATTACATTCTTACCCACCCTCTCCTTTCCAGATGGCATTTAAGAAAAAACAAACCAAACATTTCTTGATATTTCAAATGTAAAAAAAAATAAAATATAGAGCAACTTGGGGTTTTATCATTTTTGGTATATATAACAGCTTTTCTGTAAAGACTACATATGATGATTTAACAATAAAGTTGGCAGATTTGGTAACTAGCTGCTCTGGAGCCTTTCTCCTTTTTCAAGGAATTCCATTTGTTTCTCATTAGCATGTATCATTGCTGCACAAATACATAGAGGAAAACACCCTGAAGTTCCTATGTGAGATGTGTTATTTCATCAGAAGTATGTGAAAACAGGACAACAAAGCCACATGAACAGATACATTAAGTCTTTTCTTGTTATGCTCTAACAAGTAGTTGTGTTTTGAGGAAAGCGTTGTTGCTTTACAGGTTCTACACAAATATCTTTCAAAATGGTTGTCATCTTCCATTGTCAATAATACAACTGAAGTTACTGACTTGCTTTCAGGAGGTTGTTTTAGAAGGACATCCATTTCTGCTATTTGCCCTAGATCACTGGAAGATAGACTTTGTGTTTCTCTCCTGGAACGAGATTATGCAACCACTTCTGCTGACTGCTAGCTATTATAAATGATGGCAAAAATTATTATTTCAATAAGAGTCACACTTCAGGAAGGTAAAAGAATTTAGGCTGGAATAGTATCAAGTGAGGTAATGTGGCCACAAAAAGCAGAGAAAAGTTGTTATTTGGATATATGTATGCTCATACATGCACATTTGTGCATAGTGAAACATGGACAAAGCAACAAGAAGGTTAAAGCAGGTGTCTAATAAGAATAAAGGTCAAGATTTGGATATGTACATTTGTTCATGCCCTCCATAGAAAAAAGAAAGGATTTGGGGGGGGACTACTTCAAGAAATTTTACATTCTATATTTTTAATGCTAAATGTTATGAATAGCAAAACAACACAAGCATTACAAGCTCACAATGAAATTTGACCTACACTAAATCTTTGGTGTAGAGCATGTGATGATTTTGTTTTAAAGACCAGATTTTAATGAACACATTTACCTGTAAATCCTCAGAAAATTAATTCTTCATTCAAAATAAATGGAAATTTGGTAGGAGAAAGGCTTCATGTCTCATGTATGATAAAGGGATTGAATTCCAGCTTTAACTTACATATAAAGCTTTAGCTGGCACTTCCACAGTGCATGTCCTGAATTCTGTTTGATGTGTATATCAATGTCCTCCAACTATCACAAGCTAAGAAAAACATTGTTAACTGCCAGTTTTTGAAATTGTCTAATGCTGGCTGACTGATTAAAGGAAGCTTGTTTATATGCTACTATCATTTATGCCATTTAAAACTTAGCCCCTTTTTGACTCCCTGTTTTCAATGCTATTATCCACCCACCTTGTTTGACTGGCAAAGGATCAACATGAAAAACTCCTTCTATGGCAAATGGGTGGGTCTTTTTTTCAAATATTGCTATGAATATGAAGAAGATCTGGCAATAGTAGATTTTATTCGTGCTTCTAAAGATGATAGATATGGCTTATTGTGTATATTCAGTATATGTTGCTGTTGTTTGCCAGACTTTATATTCTGTAAATGGAAAATTTAAATAACAACAATGCATTTGAACCAAAAGTTGAAAATGTCAAAGAACTGAGTTGTAATCAAAAGGAATATTAGGCAGAATATGAGGTCATCATCACTGCAACTGAATTTTTGCTTGGTGCCTCACCAAAGAGACAAAGCCTTCACCAGCATATGTGCCCCCACACACCAGTGATGCATTTTTTTAAGACATGAGTTAATCAAAACAATTTCACCTTTTGAATCTTCATACTAGGCCTGGTCTAAGCTGGGAAGCTTTGGTATGAAGTGGAAAATATTTATTTATATATGGAAATAAAAGGTTGTAAATAAGCATTTTAATATATATTTTTGAGTAGAAAAGTGGATGATACCGTATAGGGACCTTTCCATTTAACAGAAAATCAGAGGGTTTGGCCCTTTTCAGGATGTGAAGATTGAAATATGTGTTTGTTGCAGATATTACCCCCTTTTCAAACACCAGACTGGGCTTCAGCTGCTGCCATGTATTGCACCTACTAGAAGCCATCCCTCCAAGTACAGCCTTGCTAACTGGGTAAAATGGGACAAAAAGTCGGTCTGATTAACATATTTAAAATATTCTTACAATGCACATGAAACATCACAGTATTTAAAGAATCACAGAATCACATGAGCTCAGTGGAATTCTGTGGCTGTGAACCTCAGCAGATCAAGGAAGTTGTTTATGTTAGGTTTTAGGAGCTGGAGAAATTAAATGCTCTTGCTTTTCAAGTCACAAAGACAAAATAATCTTACATAAAATATCTGTTAAAGGTTAAGGGCAGGAGGGCCCAGTTCTTTAACAGCCTTTTAATAATGCTGAAATCATATTCTGGAATATTTTGGTGAACTCAAGTAATTGAATTGCTTAAGATTTAAGATTCATGTCTGGTATTTTATTGGTATTTTTAGAGAAGGTATTTAGCCCAGATTGTATTTACAGCTCCAAAACCTTGAAGCATTCATCACAAACAGCAGGGTTGTGCATACTCTTAACACAGATTTTTGTTGTTGTTGTTTCCCAAAGTCACTGGAAATAATAGGTCAACCATACATTGCAGATATTTGGTTTTTAGAATAAATATGTCTTTTCTACCTAAATGACATAAAGAGTAGTTGGAGAAAGCTACAGATCAAACCGAATTATGAAGATCACGAAATAACAGGGCACCTCCAAAGACTCATTTCTGTATGAAACTAATTACAGCCTCCACAACCACCCTTCATTGAAGGAACTTCTTTTTAATCTTACCTTCTGTGAACTTTTCATGTACTCAAACAGATGAACTTCTGAAGGAAAAGGAGTGAGATGAGGTTAACAAGAGAGGGAGTGAAAGTGGTCTATGAATGGGTCTGTATGTCAGAAGGTTAGTCACAATACGGAAAATGTTAAAAAGCTGTCTAAAGTCCAAAGAAATGTTTCTTTTGCTCTGTGCAACTGATTAAAACCTCACTAAAGCTGCAAACTTGATATGCAGCAACAGTAGAATACATCTCTAAACATATGAAAGGAACTGGGCTGAAACTGGACAAAGCCTTTCACAAGTCTCACCTTTCAGTTTATTCTCAAGGGGATTGCTGTTTCAGAAACTGGAAGATACTTTTCCATACTAAAGAGGTCTTTTTTAACTAGTGCCTTAGTTTATTGTTGACTCATTCAAGTGGCACCCAATAGAGCAACTGAATTTTATTTGGAAACCCAGTTAGGGCCTAACAGTTTTGGCAGTGTAACTTTCCTCTGGCCTTGGGAGATTTTCCTACAGCTTTT
>VZTM01013922.1:0-24572 GCA_013400555.1 Jacana jacana | reverse complement strand
TGGAGAATGCGGGCATCGATCCCGCTGCCTCTCACATGCTAAGCGAGCGCTCTACCACTTGAGCTAATTCCCCAGCCCATGGCCACCCCCTGGGGCTCAGCAGAGACCTGTCCCTCCTTTGCACAGGAGATACTTTGAAGCTGAACCCCTTGCCCCTGGCACCTTTCTGAGAAGCACTTGGTCTGGATTGCAGCTCTGCCCAATGGTCCCCATTGATGGTGATTCTGGCCATGCTCTGTGGACTCAGGCAGCCTGCCTGGACTCCCACCTGCTTGAGCAGGACCATGGAGCTGCCTGTCCACCTCACTGAAGCTTGTGCAACCTTCCAACTTGATGCCCAGCCAGGGTTTGGGGTTTAAGAGCCAAAGGTGCTGCAGGGTGTGGTGTTGTGGCAAAAGGTGTCTCCTTCGAGCCGGAGTTGAACCAGCGACCTAAGGATGGCCGTGCAAGGGAGCCTACAGTCCTCCGCTCTACCAGCTGAGCTATCGAAGGAATTACAGGGCCTTGCCCAGGACCTCACCCAGCACCTCACCCATCACACACTCATCCAACACTTCTCCATGCAAAGCACAGCGTGATGACTCTACTCCAGCATCCTCATTCAAATGAACTAGGCTGCAACATCAGGCCACATTTCTCAAACCTTTAGCCCATGTGGTCATTCAAACTCCCAACAGAGAAGATCATGTAGGTCCCCTGACCTTCTCTTTCTCCAGGGTGAACACACCCAGTGCCCTCAGTCTATCCTCCTATAGAAACCCCTCCAACCTCTGAGCTTCTCGGTGGCCCAGCACTGATGTGGCTCCATTTCATTGATGTCTTTCCCCTACTGAGGAGATGAAATCTGGACAAAGTACTTCAGATGTCATTTAAAATGTATTGAGCAACAAAGGGAGGAAATAAGGTCTCCTGTAAAACTGCCCATGCTGCTTTTGCTGCACTCAGGGATGCTTTCCTGTCCTTTGCTGACTGGGTGCACTGAGTGCTTCCAGAGTCCCCAGGGGACATGGGACCACCTCAGAGGCCCTGTGTGCAGGGAAGGTCCCTGGACAAAGACAGAGGGAGAATGAAAAGCGATGGAGAATGTGGGCATCGATCCCGCATGCTAAGCGAGCGCTCTACCACTTGAGCTAATTCCCCAGCCCATGGCCCCTGCCTGGTGCCCTCTCCCCTCCCAGGGAACCATTCCTGACCCAGGCTGGCCTGCACACGCAGGTTGGCCTTCCTATTGCCATTGCTCCCACCGTGATGACTCTACTTCAACATCCTTATTCAAATGACCTCGGCTCCAGCATCAGGCCACATTTCTCAACCCTTTAGCCCATCTGGTCACTCAAACTCCCAACATTGATGCTCCACGAGCTCCAAAGCCATCCTTTTCCACAGCTGAGTCTAAAAAGAACTTACCCACATTCAACTGCAACTTCTCTTCTTCCAGTTTCATTGTCTTTGTTCCTCTGGTCAAGCATCGGACAAAACAGGTATCTTTCCTCTACTCTGTATAGCACTCCTGTGAGCTGAAAGGTCACATGTAGGTCCCCTGACCTTCTCTGTAGGCCCTGTGTGCAGGGCAGGAGAATGAAAAGCATTGGAGAATGCGGGCATCGATCCCGCTGCCTCTCACATGCTAAGCGAGTGCTCTACCACTTGAGCTAATTCCCCAGCCAATGACCCCTCTCTGGGGTCCTCTCCTCCTCCAGGCACCTACCCCTCAGCTAGGCTGCATCCACTGCCTGGCCTTCTCATCAGACTCACTACCACACCTACCCACCCACTCTCCTGATGGTGGTGAAATATGAGAACCCCAGTGTTCAGCACCACCGTCTTCTGTCCAGGGTTCACCCAAAGCTGCTTGGTTGGTTGTCTTCCCACCTCAGGCAAGAGCTCAAGGCTGGGCAGCCCTTGAAGGGCAGCCACTGGGCAGGACCAAAACTGCAAAGATACTGCAGGATCTGGTGCTGTGGCAAAAGGTGACTCCTTCGAGCCGGAGTCTAACCAATGACCTAAGGATGGCCATGCAAGGGAGCCTACAGTCCTCTGCTCTACCAGCTGAGCTATTGAAGGAATGGCAAGAACAGAACTGACACCCTTTCCTCCTTCATTGCCCAGTTGTATCTCACCCCATACAACATACTTCCTTCCAATTGTTGCTTCCAACCATTGATACCCTCATCAGACCCATCCCCCTGGCACAATCCACCTCTCGCCTTCAGCCTCCCACTGACAGAGGTGAGGAGCACCCTTCTCTCACTTCATTTCCGTGAGTGCCCCATCCATCCTGTGGTATGGCTACTTCTCTGTCTGTTGTCACTTTTCTCTCCCAGCATGTCACATTGCTTGCTGCCATGAAGGTCTGCAGTGGTCAGTGGTCCCGAGCTGGTGATGGAGAAGACCATTCATCACGAGAAAAATCTGAATGGACATAAATCCGTGTGTTTGGTACGGAAAGTAGCCAATGGATTCTTGTGTTCATTTCCCTGTCTGTTTTTTGGCTTCTTCCTTTTTCTCTACTCATAATGAACCACATTTGTCCCATAACTGGGAACATCACTTTCCTGGGGACCCACAGGGAAGCTCCTATGTAGCTGGGATCTGATGTTATACCACGTAGTTCTTGTCCATGTTTTTGTTGTTTCTTGGGATGTACCTCATGGAGTCCTTTGTCCTACTCATATGAATTCCACCACCAGTATATTGATCTCTTTCCCATTGCTCAACCATTACCAAAGAGCGTGTGTCACTCTGGTGTGTCAGGGAGTTGTTTCGTTCAAGTTCTAGTTGTAGTGAGGACAGTTTTCCCAAAATCAAAATAAGAAAATATCTCCTCTTTTCCTACCTGGGCCATGTTGAATGTAACTCTGTCAGAATTCTAAAACTCTATTAAGTGAAGTGTGTTTTCTACTAATATTTTTCCTCTTTTCAAAACTACATTTTGTTCGAATTCTTATTTCTCATGAGAATGTGGGGGATATGGAGAGGGCAGGAAATGTCTTTGGGTTTGTGGGAAAAGAAAGAAGGGCTGGAGACCGACTGTCCAATGCTTGCAACCACTTTTGCAAGCTTTTGGAAGGAATACCTCTCCCTTTTTCTTTTCTTTTCCTTTTAAACTTATTTATTCTGATTGCTGGGGTTTGTTTTCAGCTAAGAGAAGGGATGGATTGCATAAGCTGCTTAGATACTTGGATGGCACATAATGTCATTAGTCATGCAAGACCTAGCTTGCTTTTCCAGTTCTCCCATTTCATCTCTTAATACGTTTTAAGGTACCACACGTTAAATATGAAAAGTTGTGCTTCAGGTATATTATATATGACTGAACGTGAACCCCTTCCTGCCGTTGGAGAGAGACACGCTGAAGGAGTTAGTTACTATCTATGAGAAGGTGAGTTGGGTTCAGCATGTGGAACCAAAGAGATTGTTGGCAGAGGCTGTTCCCAGGCTCTCATCAGTCTCAATATTGGCAGAATGTCTCCAAGGCTGCCAGTGTCATCGGGAGCAAAGCAGTTGCATTTTACTAGGGCAATAGCATGTACTGGGACTTCAGGGGGAGGTCAAACAAAACCTTGCTTGAGGTCCACCTAGCTGAGGATAAATTGGCTAGAATAAGTGTGGGCACACTGCCTTCCCGTCACAAACAGTGTTTTCTGGTGTAACAGCCATGGGTAGTTCCTGAAACACCCAGAGAATATTGACAAAATGCAACGTAGTTTGATTGGGGTGAGGATGGCAAGAGTTGAAAACGCTACTGAGTCACTTTTGATGCCACTAGAGGTCAGCACTAGTCATTAAATAAATGTCCTGGAAAAATCTTAGTGCCAGTTCCTCAAAGAGAGTGGAGATTTTTGAATAGATACGTTTCTGCCTACGCTTGTTTTGCAAACGCATGTGAGCTCACACGGCCAGGTCTTCAAGATGGGTTGGAAGCCAAAGTTTTCATCCCCAAGCTGTGCTTCCCCAGCGTTGTCACGGAGCTAACAGCCCCACACTGTTCCTTTCCTTGGATGCCAGAGTGCTGAGTACAGTCAGGGGAGTCCTGTCCTAGTAAAGGCTTCAAAGATGATGAGGGGCCTGGAGCATCTCTCTGATGAGGAAAGGCTGAGGGACTTGGGTCTTTTTCATAAGGCTGAGGGGGGAATCTGGTCAACACCTGTAAACACTTCAAGGGTGGGTGTCAGGAGAATAGGGCCAGTCTTGTCTCAGTGGTGCCCAGTGACAGGACAAGAGGAAATGGGCACAAACTGGAACATAGTAAATCCCATCTAAACATGAGGAGCTTCTTCACTTTGAGGGTGGCAGAGCCCTGGCAGAGGCTGCCCAGAGAGGTGGTAGAGTCTCTGTCTCTGGAGACATTCAAACCTGCCTGGACACATTCCTGTGCAGCCTGCTCTGGGTGACCCGGCTCTGGCAGGGGGTTGGCCTAGATGATCTACAGAGCTCCCTTCCAAACCCATGTCATTCTGGGATTCTGTGATTCCCACCAGCATAAACAGCCCCAAGCAGTGGACAATCGTCTTCCACTGCTCTAAGGACTGTCTCAGAAGTGTGAGAGGGGGGAATTAGGCCCGGAGACCTAGGGACTCAAAACCAGGGCTGACTTTCTCTGTGAGTTACTTCCACCTTGTGCTTCAGGAAGATGCTTCCTTTCTGTGGCAACTCCAAACTGAGTTTTCCATCATTACTGTCTGGGATTTCTGCAAACACAGACACTCTTTACAAAATTTTAATACAGCTCCTATTGATGGGCAACCCAATACGGAATTTCCTTTGCTGTAAAGAAGAGAATGTTGATGGGATAAACAGTGTGACCACCTCATTCCTAAACAACCTTTAATAAATCTTTATATTTGTTCAGACCTGCTAAACGATGCAAATCAGTTGTCAGTCCTAATGCAGCAAACGTGTGTGATTTATTATCATGCTGCAATCTGTGCTTTCAGCAGAGATCACTGGCTCTAATGTGGCAGCTGAGCTGAGATCAACACACAAACTTCATGCTCAGTGTAATAGGAACACCTCCTGTTTCCTTCCACTGGGACCTCTAGAGGTGCACATCAGAGCTGGGAAAAAGGAGTCTGAACACGCTGTTCAGAGTGATTGTGACTCTACTGAAATATTTGGTGATGTTTTGTAAATGTCCCTCTGCATGTACACATGACAGGCTGAGAGACTTGGGGTTGTTCAGCCTGGAGAAGAGAAGGCTCCAGGGAGACCTTAGAGCCCCTTCCAGTACTTAAAGGGGCTACAGGAGAGATGGGGAGGGACTGTTGATCAGGGAGTATAGTGACAGGACAAGGCATAATGGTTTTAAACTGAAAGAGGGGAGATTTAGGTTAGATCTCAGGAAGAAATTTTTCACTGTGAGGGTGATGAGACACTGGAAGAGGTTGCCCAGAGAAGCTGTGGCTGCCCCATCCCTGGAGGGGTTCAAGGCCAGGCTAGATGGGGCTTGGAGCAACTTGGCCTGGTGGGAGGTGTCCCTGCCCATGGCAAGGGGGGTGGAACTCCATGATCTTGAAGGTCCCTTCCAACTTTAACCATTCTATGTTTCCATGATTCTATAATTCAGGTGATTTTTTTTCTCACCTTCTTTTTGTGTTTAAGAAAACTCGCTCTGAAGTATCATCCTGACAAGAATCCAGACAATCCAGAGGCTGCAGAAAAATTTAAAGAGATCAACAATGCTCATGCGACACTGACTGACCTGTCCAAGAGAAACATATATGACAAGTACGGATCCCTGGGGCTCTATGTGGCAGAGCAGTTCGGTGAGGAAAATGTGAACACCTACTTCATGCTCTCAAGCTGGTGGGCAAAGGTAAGCTCTTATTTTCTGCTGGAAATCAAATGTTACCATGCACACAGATCATTACTTACACAGGGAACCCCCCCCCCAAAAAACATGGTCTCCCTACAGGCTTACCACAGAGGAGGGTCTGATTCTGAACCACTACTAAAAGCTTAATTAAACAACAGCATTATCTGGAAGATCAACAGCGGCAAAATATAACATCAGCTCAGAATATAGATATAGGATATAGAATATAGAATATAGAAAATAGAATATAGAATATAGATTATAGAATATAGATTATAGAATATAGAATATAGAATACATAATGTTTCCTTTTCAACTTTGTCAATAGTTAAATAGAGCGCATGTTTTGTAACACTTTCAGACATTAATTAGGTTTGAGTTTAGTGCTCCAGGTTAATTTTGACTTTCTTTTCGGTAATGACTAAATAAAAATGACTCATTGTTCAAAACCAAGAAGCCCCACTTCTGTGACAACCGGTTAATAACTCATTACAGCACACATTTAGCCGTGTTCTTCGCTATATATAGCACATGGCGTAAGGAAGCAACAATAATACATAGCACTGAGATTATGGTGTCACATGTGTGCCCTGGTGAGGGGGTGAGAGAAAGGAAGTGGAAGAAAAGGTGAGAAGAGCGGAGTGGAAGAAGAGAGCAGGGAAAGAAGAGGATGATGCATCAAAACCTGGCATATTGCTCAAGGAAAAACACATCCTGGTCTGTTCTAGTCATAAAGGAGTGGTGCTCATGTGGTGTCTGACGTCACTGCCGTCCTCTGATGCTTTTGCTATGTCAAATTCGAGTGTTTCTGCAAGTATTTAAATGTTACAGAAGTGTGATAAACCAACAGAAACGCAACGAGCCAAAACCATACTGTCCCACCTATTTCCAGCAGTAGAAGCACGGGAAAGCAAGGACTCTGCTGGAATCCATAGGAAAAAATGATCTGTACTACGTGAAGCAATCACGCTCTGACAGCTTTGATCTGAGAGCCATGGAACATGGATTCCCAGTGCTTCACTGCCCCACAGTCCCCTTATCAGACTGGGAAGTTACTTGGGCCAGAGATTACTGTGGGTCAGAAAAGCCATAACTTGATGAGGCGGAAGCTGCTCAAACACAGAAGAGTCAATTACACTAATGAATAAAGTACTGGTGCTTAAATTGCACTTATAAAGGTGCAGTTGCACCCTCAGGAGCCAGCAGGAGGCTGCCCTGTAGTTGACTCCTGCTGCAGGCTCCCCACCACAGACATTGTCTTCTCCTGCTGGATCATCCCCTCTTATCTTTGCTGTCCACCTTCTCCTTTGGCCTCTTTGCTGCAGTTCAGGCGCCAGGAAGCACTGCCTTAGAGCTGAGAGAGCAGCAGCAGCGGCTCCTCCCACAGTCTGGGTAAACAAGGTTTGCTTCACTATTTGCTGCTTCTTTAGCTTTTATTTCCTCTTCTGCTTACCCATCTCTAATGGAGATTTTATGAAGTCTAAAATCCTCTGTGGTGAGAAAATCAGGAACAGAAATAACCGACGTGGCTTTGACTCATAAGGAAAGTGAGCCGGTGAGTCCCTAATAGCTAAAGGAGGAACGTGTGGATTGTTTCAAGGGAGCTGTATCCCAGAGGTGAGGTGAGATATGTTGAACATCGCAGCAAAAGTAATCACTGTTTCCTGTCTTTCATGAATATTGTGCAAAAAAAGTCCAAAATATGCATCTAGACTCATTTGAGTACAGTCACAGGTGGGTTCTCTATCCCCCCCCTTAGCCCAAAATCTTGCCACTTCCAAAGCATAAAGAGACCATCAAGTGGTTTTTGCAAGCTGAGCTCACTGTATGGTCTCCTCAGTGACAGATTCTTATATTGACTTCTTGCATCCAAGGCATCATCTGCAGGTGACCTCTGGATCCCTGATTTTCTCCATGCTGGTAGAAGATGATAAGACCACACTTTTCTCTCATTATCTTCCTCTTCAACTTACAAACATTCCTGGTAAATCCTCTTCACAGAATCACAGAATATCAGGGATTTGGAAGGACCCTGAAAGATCATCTGATCCAACTCCCTGCCGGAGCAGGAACACCTAGAGCAGGTCACTCAGGAACGCCTCCAGGCGGGTTTTGAACGTCTCCAGAGAAGGAGACCCCACACCCTCCCTGGGCAGCCCCTGCCAGTGTTCCCTCACCCTCACTGTGAAGAAGTTTTTCCTCATATTGAAGTGGAACCTCCTCTGTTCCAATTTGCACCCAGTGCCCCTTGTCCTATCATTGGATGTCACTGAGAAGAGCCTGGCTCTTCCCTCTCACACTCAGAAAGGTGTATCATTAGAAGGAAGAGAACTCAAATGAAAGGAGAAATGCAAAGTGGAAATTACTTTCCTTTGGAGTGCCAGGCTGCTTAGCAGACATATTAAATTAGGAACACACAGACAAGGGGAATGGGACCTTTACCTCCTCCACTGGCAGGCACGGGGGGTTTAACTGGTTTAGCAAAAAGCAATTCTCCTTCTACCATAAAGACAGTCTATTGATTTACTGATTTACCAGCTATGATAATAAAAGCACAAGAAATCCTGAAATGTTTAAGGTGTCACAAATGAATTTGAGTATAGTTTTTCCTCTGTGTGATTTTATTTTGTTGGTTTGGGGTTTTTTTCTCATTCTATCCACTGTGCTGATTTATTCACCTTTATGACATAAACAGCCAGAGAACTTACTTTGTGAGTTACAGGTTTTATAACAGTTTCAGGTGTCCATTGGAAGGAAAACATCTTAAAACAACAAGTCACAGTCCTCCTTTTCATTTAAAAGCACCTCACTCACTCTTGAGATATGTCTATATTAATATTAGGCGTGTAAATATTGTTATTATGTTCAAAGACACTCCAGTCAGCCCCCAGGAAGGTTGCCTGCGAGGTGGATGTGTAACTGAGGGTTATTTACATTGCTTCATTGTCAAAATGTGACAATATCCTGACATTTGTGCTTGCTTTCTTCTTCAGCAGCAGGTTCTCTTAGGAATATAACAATTAGTAAAGGGCAGACTGAGTAACTGTAATGCTAAAGCCTGGCTATACCTGCAGCCCATACAGTGGGCTGGTGGCCACAAAGCTGTGCTGGCTTTACATACACATTCCACGCAAAATCATAGAAGCATAGAATGGTTTGGGTTGGAAGGGACCTTAAAGATCATGGAGTTCCACCCACCCTGCCATGGGCAGGGACACCTCCCACCAGACCAGGTTGCTCCAAGCCCCATCCACCCTGATCTTCAACACTTCCAGGGATGAGGCACCCACAGCTTCTCTGGGCAGCCTGTTTCAGTGTCTCACCACCCTCACAGCCAAGAATTTCTTCCTAGTATCTAATCTGAATCTCCCCTCATTTGGTTTAAAACCATTACCCCTCCACTCCCTGATCAAGAGTCCCTCCCCATCTCTTCTGGAGCCCTTTTAGATAGTGGAAGGGGCTCTAAGGTCTACCCAGAGCCTTTTCTTCTCCAGGCTGAGCCACCCTAACTCTCTCAGCCTGTCCTCATAGAAGAGGTGCTCCAGCCCTCAGAGCATCTTTGTGGCCCTACTCTGGACCCATTCCAACAGATCTATGTCCTTCTTGTGTTGAGGACTCCAGAGCTGGACACAGTGCTCCAGGTGGGGTCTCACCAGAGCAGAGTAGAAGGGCAGAATCACCTCCCTTGACCTGCTGGCCATACTTCTTCTGATACAGGCCAGGATGCATCATATTTAGGAGTTGTCACCCGTGTGCTCCTCCACAGACTAATGGGGAGAGAGAGACAGCCCCAATGGGCAATTCAAATCCTCCCAGGGCTGAATCACCTTCTGGAAGGGCTTTTAACTTCCCATTGACTATGTGGGGAGACCGTGGGGGCTACAGGCCTAATTTGGGTGCCTCAGTTCAGAGCCTGAAGTTACGTGGGATGCATCTGGGTCTTCACTTCTTTTTTCTCTCGGCTTTGTTATTGACAAGAACTTGCCAGTAAATAAGTGTTTGCAAAAACGATCTTGGGCAAGTGAGTCACTTTTAAGATGGAAATGAGTCATTTTAAGGTAGGTGGGGTTTTGCATACCGCCTGGAAGTCTTTTTCTGAGGACCATCAGCTGAAGGTAAACTTTCAGAAGTTGAGCATGCAGGGGCCTGTTGGTTGGTGTCTTCTTTGTGGATGTGGTCCTGAGTGGCAAGTAGGAGCTGGTGGGTGAGGAGGACTTCATGGCCCTTGTTTAGGCACTTGGCCAGCAACTGGGTTCCTCTGAGTACCAGGAGAACCAGACAGGGACCCAAGTTCCTTTGACAATCTACCTTCAGCTGCGGCTGTCACGAGTTTCAAGAAGGTCATTGCTCACGGGGTTTTCCTCCCATTGTGTTTGGCCCAGGGTCTGTTTGCAGTCTGCGGCCTCCTGACGGGCTGCTACCTCTGCTGCTGCCTCTGCTGCTGCTTCAACTGCTGCTGTGGAAAGTGTAAACCCAAAGCACCTGAAGGAGAAGAGCAGGAGTTTTGTGTGTCTCCAGAAGATTTGGAAGAGCAAATTAAGAACGACATGGAAAGAGGTGTGTATTAGAAGGGCTTAGCATGTGGCAAAGCTGTTCAAAGCAATCTTTAAAGCCTGTAGGCCAGATGTTCTGCTCACAATGCTGAGGCCGCTTCCAGGCATCGATGGAGACGTGCCGGTTCCCTCCAGCTCACACCATGATCTGATGAACTTCCCAAGTTGTATGTTAATGAAAAACTACACTTATGGCACTAACAGTTAAATATCTCCTGTAACTCTGATGAGATACTTATCCATTAGAAGTCTCAGGACTCATCTGAAGAGATGATGCTGATTGTGCCCACACTGTTTCCTATCTTAGATCTATCTGTCTTAGATTCTCAGCTTATAGGTTAGGACTAATTTATAGATTAGGTTCTGCTTGGACTGCTCCTTTTCATGCCTGATCTGCCTGAACAAGCTGTCATTCGGTTTTTATTCATGTAAAATTTTTATCCCTGACTGTGATGAGCCAATTTTACTCATGGGAGAAAAGTCTTTGAGAAAAGCACATGGGCTGGGGGAAGTGGGACCTTTGCAGCAGATCACTCTTTTTTTCTCGGCCTCACTGCGCCCCCCGGCTACACACACAGGTTTTGGCTCTACCAAAGGATGATGGTGGTGATGTCCTGGCGATGCCAAACTGTGGCACTAGCGTGGGTTACATATTTTGAACCAAGAGACCTGTTCTAATCTGAAGTGGGGCAGAGTTTTGCCTTCACCTTCAGGGGAAGGAGAAACATCTCAAAGCAGTTAGATTTGGACACTTGCAGAACAGGCTGGGAGAGGCAATGGTCCTTGCTCCAGCAGTAAGAGGCCAAGGTGTCAGAGGAAGACCTAGGCCACTTTTCGATTGTGGATTTGTATAGATTAGGATTAGGATTATGCTTTTTTTTTATGAGGAAGGACCTAAGCAGTCAGCTCACTCTTCCATTGTTATCAAAGGTTTTACACTGTTATATTCTTATGTTTATTATGCTTAAATTAGCACTGCCAGATTGCAAATGTCGTGTTCCCTTAGCAAGAAGTTTTTTTCCTCCCTCCAGCTTTTCACACAAATTTACCCTTCCATAAATATGTAACAAAACACTTGTAGTAGCTGAAACAAATGCTATTTATATAACTGATATGCCAACGTGTGGTGGTGGGTTTAAATTGGTTTTGCCTAGAGGCGTATCAAGGTAAATACAGTCAGCTTTAAAATGGATCAAACTTGATCAGTCTCTGCAAAGGCAACAAAAACTTCTGGTGAAAGCTTTGGAACCACAATGCATTATTTGAAATCAGTGTAATGGACTCTACAACATGAGGCACCTGAAAAGAGCAAATCTAAAATGAGTCTGGATATTTATGGGTCTGTGGCACCAAAGCCAAGTTTGAAATATGAAGATGGAACTTTGAAGGATAGGATTTTTTTTAATTCTGCCTCTTTTTTTTTTTTTTTAAATTGCAATTTGGTGGGTATTTTGCTCTCTCTCAAAATCCAACACAAAATTCCACAGTTGCAGAAAAAAGATTTTCTCTCTCCTTCCAGTCCAGGTGGTACTTAGTGGTATTCAGAAATCTTAGGCCACCTTCCCATCCATCCCGGTACTCCCACCAGCTCTCACTGAGATATCCATTGTTAAAAATCATTGAAAATGTGTAGCTAAGTACCAGTCTGAAAAATTATCACAATGGGGAATTGCATATTTGAAGAATTCTGAAAAGAATATTAAATATATAAGTAGGGCCTGAAGAAAACGAGATATTTGTACCTTTCCTGCCCTTCTGGTCAGTCTTGTTACTTTTTCCCACCAATTGAAACCAGCTTGCTTTGGTACAGTAGTATCCTCTGTATTTTAAAATTAGATTAAAAGAGAACAAGAAATCAGGCATAAAAGTACAAAAAAAAACCATGACAGAGGATTATGTGAACATCTTTTCTGCATCTGAAAGGAAAGTAGACACCGCATTTAGACAAATGATTGATAACCAGCTCAAACTGCACTTTCTTCTTTCCTCTCCCCCCAGAATTTTAGAGATGCTGCCCAAAAAGATGCAGCTGACTTAGAATGGCAAATATTGGTCTTTTCTGCCAGATATTGGTCTTTTCTACCAGACATTTTCAAATGCTGGGCCACAGAAATGAATACTCATGGCTCCCTCCATGTAAATACACGCTCCTGCAGGTAATTCAGAAAGAAACTGGAATCCCTCCTGCAGCAGATTTCATTTTGGAAGAGGAAATGCTGTTAGGATCCAAATTCTTTGTATGCCCTCTGCCTGGCTGAGCATTCTGGCTGGTAATTAATTTCTCTGCTTCCTGCTGTCCCCAGCGTCTATTTTATTGCTAGCCAAAACCTTTTTCCCTAATGTCAAAATGCAGTTTCTCAGGCTAAGGTCATACTTTAATTTACCCAAATATTTTGTAGTCGGGCATTGCTTTTCCAAGGAATGCCACATGGGAAAAAGCCTCAGCATTCCCGAGGAGAAGGAGAAGTTGCTCCTCTCGGTGGGAGCTGCTTGGAGCCAGCCGTTCTGCACGGAGGAGGCAATATGCAAGTTTGGGGAGCTGCGATTTAGATTTCACCTTTGGAGTTGGCACAACAGTAATGATTTTCAGAGCCCCTCATATTTCTCCTTAACACAATTAAGGTGTTACTCGCTTGATTTCATTCCTCAAATTAACATTCCATAAAACGTAATTATTAGCGGGGGGGGGGCGGGGGTAAGAGATGTGAGGCCAAAAATTAGTGACCTATTCCCTAAAATGTAAAAGCGAAGTGAGTTGTCACTGAAAACCATGCCATGATGTCTAAGGCTTCAATTCTGATAAAATGGCATGTTCCTCTAGCAGGAAGTTTTATTCAAATCTATTTGACTAGTTCTGGTGCTCAGTTAGTTGAAAATCTCCTGTGAAAGATTCATTTCACAGCATGTACTTCCAGGAGTAGCACAACCATCAGAACTAAAGGAACTCAAGAGATTTGCAAGCCCTGGCCTGTACTGAGGTTATAGTGATTTCTCCTCACCATGACTGATTTGTACCACAGTGGAGCTGTGGCCTAACGTGCAATGGACGGTCGCTTTCCAAAATAAGTCTTACACATCACTGGAATGAACTGACCAGGGAGGTGGTGGAGTCCCCATCCCTGACTGTGTTTCAGAGTAGATTGGATGTGGTGTTGAGGGATCTGGTGTAGGGGAGAACTTGTGGAGTGGGGCTGATGGTTGGACTCGATGATCCCAAGGGTCTCTTCCAACCAAAATGATTCTATGTCATTATCACATTGTAAACATGACATTTTTCAGGGCTCTGGACCAAACATGACATTAAAAAGAGTGTAAAGTAGGGTAATCTGTGGTATCGTGCCGTGACGCTATGGGTGACCTGGGAAAATACACTGGTGGAGGGAAGCGTCATTCACTCCTCTGTGGTTCAGATTTTGCTTCCACTGAAGTCAATAGCAAACCTTTTGTTGACTTCTGTGGTCCCAGAGGAGGTGCCCATCACTGGAATTTGGATTCCCTTGGTACTTCAGGCTCTGGGAGGGACCTCTGGAGACCATCTAGTCCAAGCCCCTGCCAGATGCACTCAACCCGTCTGGCAGGTTAGTTCTCCTCTTTGGTCATCGCAGTAAGAACAAAGCAGGGCATTTCTAGCCCAACCTTCTATTTTCAGCAGATGAAATCTGGGAGAGGGGGAAAAACAAAGCAAACCAAAACCAAACAACATCGACAACAACAAAAAAAGAAAGAAGGAAAGTAAAAAAGAGACAAGAAAAATACAAAAAGAACCTGAATAACAAAATACTTTCCCAACTCAAAAGCAGTAAGTTTTTAGCACTTCATTGTCTCCTCCACACTCCATATGATACCCACGTAGGCGAAGAGTGAGCAAGAGCTATCTATAGAAAAGAGTTTCAACTGTGAATTCTGCAGCACCTCCATGCTGCAGCTCCCCATTAGCAGGCTCTGTTTGTGCACTTTATTACACCACGAGTCCCTGCTCTGATTAAAAAAAAAACCAAACAAAAAAACCCCAAAACAAACCAACAAAACCCACCCCCACACACACACCATAAATTTTAGAGGAGCAGGCAGCAAAATGCCTGGGGAGGGTGTCAGCTGAGAAGTGCCTGCAGATGGCCTGCCTGGAAGCAGGCGGTGGGTCCTGCTCCGACGTCGCGCCTCTGGGTATCGCAGCAAAGCGAACTGCTCGTCTCTCCCTTCCATCCATCAACGGGCTCCCACCAAGTGAACAACTGGGAGGCAGCAGAGGGTGGGAGGGAACGCGGCTCAGAAAGCCAGAAAAGACACCCCGACTTCAAAACTGGGTTGGAACTGCCAATCTAACCGGAGCCCGAGCTGAGCTCTAAGCATTAATCACTCATACACTTTTTAGAGGTTATGAAACATGCCTGCGTTTGACCTTGTGTCTAAATACGGAGTTGCCCGTACAGAGAAGCTGCTTGGCATTTAATCATCCCTGCCTTTCACCTTGGTGGAGCTAAAAGTTGTTCTACCCCCACCGAGGGGAGGCCGTATGGCATGCAATTAGTTTCCTGCTCTGGGTTAAGTTCCTCCTGTACATTACATCTTCTGCCCGTGATTCATCCCATCAACTGTCATGTAAACAGGAGGAAATGTCAGAGGAGGGGTTGGTTTTTTCTGAACATTCGGTCATTTGGCCAAAAAAAAAAAAAAAAAAAGCCCCCAACGTTGTCATTTGTATTCAATTACTGTGAAGGCTCTGCTGGTACCAAGATATAGATAGCCCAACAGTTTTTCCTACCACAACACTTCGCTGCGATGGCTGAACCTTTAAAAGTCAGTCTCTGAGCCTTTAGTCCCCCTCCTCCCTCCCTGCAAAACGGTGGGTTGGAAGGAGGCCCAGGAGAAGGGCAGCCAAACCTTGTTCATTATCAGAGGGAACACAAGAGCCATCGGGGAACTCTGTTAGGACTTCACTTTCCTCCACAAATGCATTTTTTTTTACAGATATATTGGGAAACCAGACACATAGCTGCATGGAGTGGGAAAGTACGGAGCAGTACGGGTTTATATAGTGACAATATGAGGGTTTGGCAGTTCCAAACTCATTAAAAGAGTAATTCCCCAAATCCTACTGTAAATATATTACATAAGACTTCAAAATGCAATTTAACATTTTTATTTAACTAGCTGGCTTTCAGGATATATGTGACTTCTTCCCTCACGAGTATATTACCACTCACACATCGATTTTTTCCTTTTAACTCTCTTCTTTCTTTACTGCTGACTTTGTCTTCACAGAACCACAGAATCACAGATGCATATGGGGTTGGAAGGGACCTCTGGAGATCATCCAGTCCAACCCCCTGCCAGAGCAGGGTCACCCAGAGCAGGGTGCACAGGAAAGTGTCCGGGTGGGTTTGAATGTCTCCAGAGAAGGAGACTCCACCACCTCTCTGGGCAGCTTCTTCTAGGGCTCTGCCACCCTCAAAGGGAAGAAGTTCCTCCTCATGTTCAGATGGAACTTCATATGTTCCAGTTTGTGGCTGTTCCCTCATGTCCTGTCACTGGGTACCACTGAAAAAAGACTGGCCCCATCCTCCTGACACCCACCCTTTGGGTATTTATAGGCGTTGATCAGATCCCCCCTCAGCCTCCTCTTCTCCAGACTCTAAAGACACCAAGTCCCTCAGCCTTTTCTCATCAAAGAGATGCTCCAGCCCCCTCATCATCTTTCTGGTCCTCTGCTGCACCCTCTCCAGCAGTTCCCTGCCCTTCTTGAGCTGGGGATCCCAGAACTGGACCCAGTGCTCCAGATGGGGCCTCCCCAGTGCAGAGCAGAGGGGCAGGATGACCTCCCTCCACCTGCTGGTCACACTCTTCCTGATCCACCCCCGGATGCCATTGGCCTTAGTGACCACAAAGAAGGCCTTCTTCAAGATTCATTTCTGGTCATACTTGCAAGCATGGTCAAGGCTCACTGACTCACGATGGCACTCCTTATGCTCAGACCTTTGCTGGAACACGCACTTGCAATTTTGTAGGGGGTTTGTGTGTGTGTGTGGTTGAGCTCGATCTCAGAGGTCCTTTCCAACCATGATGATTCTGTGATTAGAACAGGCAGGGACCCTCAACTCACAATCTCTGCAGAGCACCAGGCACACCTAATGTCCAGCTTCATATACAACAGTGGCACTCACCCAGAAATCTGCCGCTGCACGTGGGCGAGGAGTAAGAAGAGCATCTGCAGGCTTGGTGTGGGCACTGCTGCCTCTTCCGTATGCACACAGCTGCCCAGGGAGCCAAGGTTAAGCAGATGAATCTTGTGATGCTGATGAGAAGAATGGCTCTGGCAGCAAGCTAAGGATGCTTGAAGTGTGTTTTTTTTCTGTCTTCCTCCCCGATTTAGATGGAGAAACTCCTATCGTGCTTCAGCCGACAAACGCCACCGAGAAGACGCAGCTGATAGGGGACGGCCATCGCAGCTACCGCACCGACTCCTAGAGCCGGCAAACGGGACCTCTCCGTGCTTCCCACAGAGTCTCACAGTGAGGGAAAAACCACGACAGAAGCTCTGCAGCCTATCTCTGTAGTTGTCTTTAGGCTTACCCAGGGTAACCTGAGAGTAATTTCCTATTAAGGCAGAATCTCCCTCTAGGCCACTTCCAGTAGGTTGACATCTACGCTCTGCAAGGAGGTACTTAGGGCCAGTAACAGAGCTCTACAGACCAGCATGCTGGTCTCTCATGGCTTCAAACTGCCAGGCTTGGCAATGCTTTTCCCTCTAATAACACTCCCTTTGGTATAGCTGCTCTCCTCCCTACCCTCAGCTGGGGGTTTCACCTCCCAGGCGCAGTCCTGAGTCTGGTTGCACCAGCTCTATCTCTCCCTGTCCCAGGAATGCTCCTCACTTGCAGCAATTTTGCTGGATGTGGAATGTTCCCATGAAGGAGCCCTGGAAATGGCTTCTAGCAGATCTTAGAGGGAAAGTCGAGGGCAAAGTGGACAGGGCTGCCCTTCCCAAGGAGGAAACACTCTTTGGAAGGGGGCTTGCACAGCCTTGGCAATTATCACCCTGAGCCAGGACAAGGTGCTGAGAGATCGTTCTGCTGAGTGGTTACACCACAGGTAACCCCAAATCCAGAAGCCTCAACCAGCACCAGAAGCACAGGTAGGCTCTGTGTCCTCCCCTGCCCAAGCTGCAAACCTGGGAGATGGTGGGCAAACACCCTGTGGAGGGGCAGGCTGGCCCAGAGCTGCCCCAAACCTTCTCTCCTCTCCCATAGCCGGTGACAGCCCCATGGCAAAGCTCCCCCAGTCCCACCTGGATGGGCCTGTCACCCACACTGGGTGGCCTCAGCTTCTCTGGCTGC
This sequence comes from Jacana jacana, assembly GCA_013400555.1. NCBI lineage: Eukaryota > Metazoa > Chordata > Aves > Charadriiformes > Jacanidae > Jacana > Jacana jacana. The sequence continues at coordinate 6,870 of VZTM01013922.1, read as the reverse complement.
AGCTGTGATGTGCTGGAAATTGGTCCCTGGCCAACAGCTTTCTGCTGGCTTGCTTATTCCACCATGCCCTTGGCCGCCAGCCCCGCTGCCCCCGCTGGCACTGGGCTAGGAGCCATCACAGCCAGCGCTGGCAACCAGGGCTTTGGGAGCAGCAAGGACTTGGCAAGGCAGGTGAGCAGCAGAGGAGCGACCGTCCTCCTCCTCCTCCTCACAGCCCAGCTCCCAGGTTGAAGTGTATGTTCAGGAGTGCACTTTGCTGGTTTGACATAGGACTTCAAGCCTTAGCCAGCTGAATTTCCCTTTATTGATCACGTCACATCCATCAATGTCACTTCTGTGCGTTTGCTGGGTTTGCTCCTCTCACCATCGCAGCGCTGTGGTCCGAAGGGGGACGCACCATACCACTAAATTATATAGACTGGTGAATACAGGGCTAGTCAAAAATGTTAGTCCCTGCCTTAAAATTGGACCCTGCGGTTGTGAAATGTTACTGTCTTCCTTCCATTCTCACCTCTCCCATCAAATGTCATTCAGTGGCTTCTAAATATATGGGGAAAGGGAGCGTTTCATTGCACCAGCTGTAATTCCAAAGTCAAGAAACAGCACTTTTAGCATTTCTTTAAATCTCCCACACAACACATGGACATTTTAAAAGCCACCCCTTCCAGTTCAGGTTATTGATCTGTCCTGCAGGCACAGGCACTGGGGCCAGCAAACGTCACCCTCAGAAACAGCCCAATTCTTCTGCTTCGGAGAAGAGGGGAAGTCCTGGCCCAGCTGGGGCTGTGCACAGGCACTTGATCCCCTCCAGGAGTCATAGAATCATAGAATTATTCAGGTTGGAGGAGACCCTTGGGATCATCAAGTCCAACCATCAGCCCCACTCTACAAGTTCTCCCCTACACCAGATCCCTCAACATCACATCCAATCGACTCTTAAACACAGTCAGGGATGGTGACTCCATCACCTCCCTGAGGCAGCCCATTCCAGGCTCTGACCACTCTTTCTGGGAAGAATTCTTTCCTAATATTCAGCCTAACCCTACCCTGCTGCAGCTTGCAGCCATTCCCTCTTGTTCTATCGCCAATTGCCCGTGAGAAGAGACCAGCACCAACCTCTCTACAATGCCCTTTCAAGCAGTTGTAGAGAGTGATGAGGTCTCCCCTCAGCCTCCTCTTCCTCAAACTAAACACTCCCAGCTCCCTCAATCGATCCTCATAAGCCTTATTCTCCAGGCCTCTCACCAGCTCCGTGTCCCTCCTCTGCACTCGCTCCAGCCCCTCCAGATCTCTCTTGTGTTGAGGTGCCCAGAACTGGACACAAGACTCAAGGGGTGGCCTCACCAGTGCTGAGCACAGGGGGACAATCACCTCCCTACTTCTGCTGGTCACACTATTCTTTATGCAAGCCAGGATGCCCTTGGCCTTCTTGGCCACCTGGGCACACTGCTGGCTCATGTTCAGCCGCCTGTCGACCAGCACCCCCAGGTCCTTTTCTGCCAGGCAGAGTCCATGGGCTCTTCTTTTTCCTCGGTTAGGCAGTTCATTTAAGAGCACGTAGCCTGGGAGAAACCTGCGGGCTGAGCGATTTCTCAGGTTTTACTGGCTGGTAGAGGCAGAATCCTGGAATGGCCTGGGTTGGGAGGGACCTTTCAGATCATCTAATGCAACGACAACCCTAACACTGACACTAACCGTCACCTGACCATATCTCTGAGCACCACGTCTTTTAGATACCTCCAGGGACATGCTCCCATGGAGATGGAAAAGGCATTTGGGAGAGGAGTCTCACGTGAAGCTACATGTTAGGCGCTGAATCCCAGTTACCCACGTGAAATCCCTCCTCCTGCTGCTGTGGAAATCACTAGGAAATGCACCCTTGATTTCAACCACATCTGCACATCAGGCCAAAAGCCAGGGAGGGGAAGGTAAATCCCAGATTAGCAAAAGCACGGTGGGTTTTCTTCACACCCAACACCTTTGCTGTCCCTCCAGACCCCGCTCTATGCCCTAGATCCCACATCAAGGCAATGATTTCCATGGACTTGAGTCGTACCAAGTCATGTGGTTCCTATTCACCCTTTCCAAATGGGAGATTGTTCTTGGAAAAGCTTTCTGATTGTGTGATGCAAATGTGGACAAGCTGCCACACGTTTGCAAAGCCCTTCTACTGACATGGGGACCTCTGCAGAAGAGCCACAACCTATTATCTCAGTCAGCCAGACACCTTGGAGCAAACCCCTAACCAAGGCTCTTGAGTGGGTTCTCCAGGACTTCCAACGTAAAAATCTGCATGTCTGAGGCCGTGCTTTAATTCCAAGGAGGAAACTTGGTTTTCAGAGTCCCAGAGCCTTTCCCTGTCTCGCTGCCGTCGGGATCAGCTGGTCTGAGGACGCATGGAGAAAGGATGAATAAGGATTTCAGGACTTGGCTCATTTCAATGTTATTTTGCTCATTCGTTTGCCTTTCATAACAGTTCCCAGCCTGAACACAGCTATGCTTGCAGAGCCCTTGTCTGTGTAAAGTTCAGTTGTGCAGCCATTAATCTTCACAGAATGTAGGGATCCTCCCAATTTCGCTCTGGTTTGTGGCATTTGTTTATATGTGAAGCACTATATATGCAAGTCTGCCTTTGCTGTCAACCTCTCTGACTAATAAAGGTTCTATCTAGGGATTAACAACTTCATTCTGGTAACATCTAGAAAAGCTGTTGAGACAGCCACCCAAATTCATGGCTTTGCACCCCAGCAAGTAGTCAGTGGCAGCTCAGGGTTTCCCCAAAGAGGGACTCGGTCTTGGATTGCCACAGATGAGCCTACTGATGCATAGCAGCCAAACATTGCAAACACATAGAAGCATAGAATGGCTTGGGTTGGAAGGGACCTTAAAGATCATGGAGTTCCAACCCCCCTGCCATGGGCAGGGACACCTCCCACCAGACCAACCAGGTTGCTCCAAGCCCCATCTGGGCTGGCCTTGAAGCCCTCCAGGGATGGGGCAGCCACAGCTTCTCTGGGCAACCTGTTCCAGGGTCCCACAACCCTCCCAGCAAAGTATTTCTTCCTGAGATCTCATCTAAATCTCCCCTCTTTCGGTTTAAAACCAATCTCCCTCATCCTGTGGCTCCCCTCCCTGATCAAGAGTCCCTCCCCATCTCTCCTGGAGCCCTTTTAGGTAGTGGAAGGGGCTCTGAGGTCTCCTTGAAGCGTTTTCTTCTCCAGGCTGAACCTCCCTAACTCTCTCAGCCTGTCCTCATAGGAGAGGTGCTCCAGCCCTCTGAGCATCTTTGTGGTCCTATTCCAGACCCACTCCAACAGGTCCAGGTCTTACATATAATGCAAAACTGTTTGTCTATGTAAGAAAGTTCAGCACTGCGATGCAAAGCAGCAGTTTTACTGGTATCAACACCTATATGGAATGAGTTCCTCCTGCAAAGGGTGGCTGGTGATGCCGCTGAAGACAATGGCAGCCATCCCCTGAGGTCCCCTGGGGCTGGTATCTCCTGTGGGAGGTTTGTATCTCTCCAAGAGCCAGTGCATGAGTTTCTCTGAGCCTTCCATGGGACAGGAATACTTCTCACTGGGATGGCATCAAGTGTCTGTGGCCACAGAAGCCCAAGTATTTGAAAAATGGACAACAGGCAACTGTTTTGGCTAGATGTGTTCTCAAAGAGCTGTCCTTTTGCATGTTTAGATATTAACTCCTTCCCAGATTCACCCAAAATACCAAATGGAAGAGGCATCATAGGAGATTGGATAGGACAAGGGGCAATGGGTGCAAGCTGGAACAGAGGAGATTCCACTAAAATCTGAGGGAAAACTTCAGGGTGAGGGTGAGGGAACACTGGCAGGGGCTGCCCAGGGAGGTTGTGGAGTCTCCTTCTCTGGAGACATTCCCAACCCACCTGGAGGCGTTCCTGTGTGACCTGCTCTGGGTGTTCCTGCTCTGGCAGGGGGATTGGACTGGATGAGCTTTCCAGGTCCCTTCCAATCCCTGAGATTCTGTGATTCAGTGATCCAGCATCTCCTGTCACCTTGAGAGGGAGGAGCAGGGACAGGGGTTTCATACAAGAGGCCTCAATCCTTTGTGCCAGTATCACCCGTCCCAGGGCTGGGAAGGAGGCAGTATGGGACAACACCTACAAGATAAACTCAAAAAGGTGCTGGTAAAGAAGTGCCATTTCCCAGGAGTGGAGAGAGGTAACAGTGTGGAAAGTATCACCTGGTTTATCTGAGAACGTGTTCCCCTGGCAGCGGAGTGTGAATGTATTGATACTTCCGTATTCTGGAAAAATCACAGAATCACACAGAATCACACAGAATCACACAGAATCACAGCCCCTAGACATTTTGGGCAGAGGACAGGATGTTTGGAAAGAAGCCCCTCAGGGTTTCAACATCCTTGCGAACTGCTGTGAGGGATCTCAGCAAGTATCCTCCTGCGCTAACTGGTTTGTGGTGAGCTGGAGCCGGAACAACATGCATAGGATCATAGAACTGTCTAGGTGGGAAGGGACCTTTCAGAGCACCTAGTCCAACCATCAGCTGAACTCTGACAAACAAACATCACTAAACCATGTCACTAAGCACTATGTCAACACGTCGTTTGAATACCTCCAGGGATGATGCCTCAACCCCTTCCCTGGGCAGCTCATTCATGGAATCATGGAATTGTCAGAGATGGAAGGGACCCTTAGATATCACCCATCCCAACTCCCCTGCTGAAGCAGGGTTGCCCAGAGCACATCACTCAGGGCTGCATCCAGGCAGGGTTTGAAGGTCTCCAGAGAAGGGGACTCCCCACCCTCCCTGGGCAGCCTCTGCCAGGGCTCTGACACCATCACCCTAAAGAAGTTTTTCCTCGTATTTGAGTGGAACTTCCCGTGTTCCAGCCTGTGCCCATTGCTCCTTGTCCTGTCCCTGGAAACCAGTGAAAAAGGTCCAGCTCTATCCTTCTTCAACCCACCCTTTAGATACTTGTGAGCATTAATAAGGTCTCCCCTCAGCCTTCTCTTACCTGAACCTCCCCTGGGGCAACTTGAGGCCGTTTCCTCTTGTCCTATCACTTGTCCCTTGGGAGAAAAGACCACCCGCCCTGGCTACACCCTCCTTTCAGGGAGTTGTAGAGAGCGAGAAGGTCTCCCCTCAGCCTCCTTTCCCCCAGCTGCCTCAGCCTTTCCTCACAAGACCTTTTCCAGACCCCTCACTGGGCTCTGTTGCCCCTCTCTGGACAGGCTTCACCATCTCCATGTCCTTCTGGTCTCGAGGGGCCCAAAACCGGACACAGCACTCGAAGTGCGGGCTCAAGGAGGCACGATCATCCGTGAGGCAGCACAAAGAGGACGATCATCTGGTTTTCCTTTAAAAACCAAGGAGGTGTTGGCAGTCGCCCAGCAGGCGCCGCCGCCGTGGCCAGAGTGGGAGGCTGGGTTCGCCGGGCAGCTGGGTCTCCGAGGCAAAACCAACCCTGCCTGCAACCCGTTAAAGAGAAAGAAAAAGGGTTTCAAAGCACTTTGGTTGGGGAAGGGGGAAACGAAGGGAAAAAAAAGTTGTGCTTCTCCTTCGAGCCGGAATCGAACCAGCGACCTAAGGATTCCCGCAGGGAGCGCCTCTACAGTCCTCCGCTCTACCAGCTGAGCTATCGAAGGGAGCTGGCTGTTGGGCTTCCGCCTGCCGTGAAGGAGCCAGCGCGGCCCGCCCCGGGGCTGCGNAGTACTGGGTTCGGTTTTGGGTCCCTCACTACAAGACATGGAGGCCCTGGAACGTGTCCAGAGAAGGGCAACAAAACTGGTGAGGGGTCTGGAGCACAAGTCCTACATGGAATGGCTGAGGGAGCTGGGATTATTTAGTCTGGAGAAGAGAAGACCTCATGGCACTCTACACCTTCCTGAAGGGAGGTTGTGAAGAGGAGGGGGTCGGCCTCTTCTCCCAGAGAACTAAGGATAGGACTTGAGGGAATGGCCACAAGTTGCACCAGGGGAGATGTAGATGAGATGTCAGGAAAGGCTTTTTCTCCCCAAGAGTGGGCAGGCACTGGGATGGCCTGCCCAGGGAGGTGGGGGAGTCACCGTCCCTGGTGGTGTTCAGGAACTGTCTGGACGAGGTGCTACAAGACATGATTTAGTAGCTCAGTGGGTAGTGTTGGTGACAGGAGGATGGTTGGACTAAATGATCTTGTAGGTCCTTTCCAACCTTGCGTTTCTGTGATTCTATGATTGATTCAATCAACAGACTGATGAATTACATGGGTTGGGGAAAAATCCTTCAGGCCCTTGGAGAAGAGCAGTGTGCTCCTTGTTGGCCTGACACAGCAGACTGACAAATGACATGATGGAAAGCAACCATGAGGTCTCTGATGGCAGCGAAGCAGTGCTGCTGAGAGGAACACTGTTGTTGATTAGTGATTATCCACGAGCCTTGAAAAATGCACAAACACGGGTTGGGTAGTGAATGGACAGAGAGCCCTGAGGAGAAGGACTTGGGAGTGATGGTGGATGAGAAGCCCAACATGAGCTGGAACTATGTCAACCCATCTTTTAAATCCCGCCAGGGATGGTGCCTCAAGCCTTTCCCTGGGCAGCCCATTCCAATGTGCAATAACCCTTTCAGTGAAGAAATTGTTCTTAAAATCAAACCTGAACCTCCCCTGGCACAACTTGAGGCTGTTTCCCCTAGTCCCATCACCTGTGACTTGGGAGAGGAGACCAACCCGACACACACACACCCCGGCTACACCCTCCTTTCAGGGAATTGGAGAGAGCAAGGTCTCCCCTCAGACCCCTTCTGTCCAGGCTGAATAGGTGCAGACCAGCTGGGGTTCTACAAAGTCCTTGAGAGCTTCATTGCTTTTTAGGGCTGGTTACTCACAGGC
>VZTM01013918.1:32039-52479 GCA_013400555.1 Jacana jacana | reverse complement strand
GGTTTAAGATTGAGGTATCTCAGTGTTACCAGTAGATAAGCTAAAACTGATGAGGCCTTCGAGGATGGGGACAACAGACTTATTAAATGTGGAACTGATGGTGTCATTTTGGAGTAGGCTGGTTTTATTTCTACCTTCTCTTTTTCTCAAATTGGAAAACATCATGCAGTAAGCAAGATTGGTAGAACCTGATTTGCAAAGATCTCTCTTTGTTCTTTGGCAATTATCCAAGAAAATGGGGGGAGGAAACTTAAAGTATCTATGGTAACATTAAGGAATTCCATTATGGAATATGGAAGATGGGAAAGAAAGTTTATAAGCAGACTAATTAATAAATCATACAGGGAAAATGTATGTATGAAAAATGTTTCTCATGTACCCTTCTGAAAACTAATTCACAAGATATAAACAGTCAAATAATTGGTGAAGAAAATTTATACAGAGCAGATATATAGGCAGCATTGCTTTTACACTAATAGTGGATCAGATAGATCTGAGTTGTTACGTTGTTTAATAGAAAGTGCTTAAAACTTTGTGCAAGGTTATTTTGAAATTCTAAATGAAAATTTAAATCTATTCCTGTAGAAGGTTGTTTTTTTAGGTCTAAGGCTTTGGAGGGGGTAGGTTCAGAAATGTCCTCTTACAGACTTGGAATGTATGACTTATTTTGTTTCATTGGAGGAGGAAGAATGTGGTCTAGAGATACTTCAAAACTTTGAAAACTATTAAGTGTCCTATGAAAAGAGTTTCCTGCTAGTGGCTGAGACAGATTACAAATTAATGTTAGAATTAAAACTCTTAACTCTCTTTCATTTGTTTCAGGCTTTCACTTTTGTGGAGCTTTTTTATGGAGTGTGGACCAATAGCCTTGGTCTTATTTCTGATGGATTTCACATGCTTTTTGATTGTTCTGCGTTGGTGATGGGGCTTTTTGCAGCTCTGATGACAAGATGGAAAGCAACTCGCATATTTTCCTATGGGTATGTATAATAGGTTCTTTAAGGACTATCTGAAAATTATTCTGCTTACTCTTTTCAAAATGCCCTGCCATAAAGGTATGTTCATGATGCCTTAGTGGTGCGTGCTTCTGTGTGTTTTGTGCTATGTCACTTGTGTTGCATTTGTCTTTATGCTATTCCCCTCGTACCCCAGCAAAAAAGTGTCTGAAATGCAATTTCTGTTTTTTCTCTATAAATCAAACTTTTATCATTTCAAGCCCTGAATAATCAGTATATATTAAAAAATGCTTATGTTATTATAGCTTTATACTGTTGGTGTTTGGACAGTTAAAAATTGGGTACCTCTTGGTAAGGAATAAGTAACTCAGAAATTAAGACATGTTTTTGTGGCATTAAGGAAAAAAAAAATCAAAGCAATCTTAATGCTATTTTAAATGTATTATAACTTTATTTATTATAACTTTGAAATTTGTTCAGAGTACCTGATTTTCCACTCTCAGAAGTATGTATGTTTGTTTTCAGGTATGGACGTGTAGAAATTCTTTCTGGATTTATTAATGGCCTCTTTCTGATGGTAATTGCTTTCTTTGTCTTCATGGAATCGGTGGCCAGACTGGTGGATCCTCCTGACATAGATACAAATATGCTAACTGTAAGTTTTGCTATTCTGTTTGAATGCTGTTTGGCAAATATTTGTTCACTTATGTTTGTCTTAATAGAAAAGAAAAAAAAAAAAAAGTAGGCTAAAGTTATATACTCAAGAAATCTAAACTGTGCCCTGACTTTTTAACATATTCTAATTTCAAAATCCAAGCTACATCTTTTTTTAAAATACAAAAAAATATAGAGAGGTAAATATAACAAATATAACAGTTACATTGAATTTTTTTCTAAGATGTAACAGCTCTAATCTTTTTAGATGGCGTTCTTCCTCCTATAGTAAAAAATACCAAGGAAGTAATCTATATAAACTAAATTTATTCTGGCTGTTATATATGACTATGTCAATAATAATTATTCCAGAAAATATTATGTATTAAGTCTTAGAGAAATATATTTATGTAGGCAGTGTTAGAAGTGTGCATTGCTGGAATAGAGGCCTTTTTTTTTTTTTTTTCCTTCTTCAATATTTGCTCCATTTCATTTTCACTACTGATTTTGTTTCTTGGAGGCATGAGGGGTTACCCCCTCTACCTGAGCAAGTCTGCATAGCCAACAAAAGGCCTAATAACACTGGAGTAGGACTTGCTTAACTCCTTTATTCACTGGAATTACTCATAAACTTCACTAGTTTTCCAAGAGAAGAGCAGAAAAATAGGCAGACAGATGAAAAGCCAGTAAAGCAGTAGTGGCTGTCTTCAGTTACGTACAATTTTTAATGAGTGTGCATGTTGTAGATAAAATATACAGTTACTATTTTTCTTGCTAATGAAAGCAAAGCAAAGCTTGTATTCAAACCATTTTATTCTTACTTTTTGAAAGTAAATAAACTTTCATTAAAAGAATGAATTTAAATAAATCAATCGCACCATTTTAAAACTAAATTTGCTATTTTGTCCTGATTTGTGGATATTACATTTTGTGTTTTGGTGGTGATTATTTGGTGGGGGTTTTGAGAAGGTTGGGGAAAATTGGATTTTTTTGAGAAGGGGGGAAAAAAATTCCTTAGAAACCAGCTTGTGTACTGAAAGGAATCCGACGAGGCATCCACATTGGAATAATCCTTCCACCGTTTTCCTTTATGAGGTGCGCAGTGTTTCTGGTTACCGTGTTCTAGAAGATGAACAGGTGTGAAGGCGTTAAAGACTTTTCTCCCTCCCGCAGCCGGTCTCTGTCGGAGGGCTGATCGTAAACCTGGTTGGCATCTGTGCCTTTAGCCACGCGCACTCCCATGGGGCTGCTCGGGGAGCTTGCAACACACACGATCACAGCCATTCGCACCACGGGCACAGCCACAGCCACGGGCACAGCCATTCCCATGGTGACCACGGGCACAGCCACGGACATTCCCACGGGCCTTCCGGAGGAGGCATGAATGCCAACATGAGAGGCAAGTATAAATTGCTAAATCATAAACGATTGCCAGCAGAATTTGAAGATTTTCAGAATGAGGCCCTGTAGTGTGGATTGTGCTTAAAATCTGCGGAAGTGATCTGACAGCCATTTAATGTAGTATATGTGAATTTCTCACACTGTTTCTTCATCAGTGAGTTTAACTGGAAGAAACATAACTTGAAATGTTTCTCTGCGTGGATTTCTTAGCTGTGGATAATACCTAAGGACCGATAAAAAGCATTAATCTATGTTAATCTTTGTTAACATTGATAAAAAGCCATTGTAAACCTTACTGAAAGAGCTTAAAGTCCATGGTTCTAAGTTCCATCTGGAAATGAAAGTACAAGATATTACCCCTTCTAGGTATCATGTGGTGGCTGGTTGTGAAAAAAACAGTGGAGGAGCAGAAGAACAAATGCGGACCAGCAATTTAGAATGTGGTTTTATTTGTGAGTCACAAGATAGGTTGGGAAAGATGAAACTTTCTTTTTCAAACCTAAGATCAGAAGCTAACCAAGAAGGGCAATATATATAAAATTTCAGCATAGCTACTTCTTAGAATTTTTTCCCTAGTAGTTAGAATGTAGTTACTTACTGACCCCCTGTCTTATAAAAAAATTGATAAATGAATGAGGTTTTGTGTGTAAGCTTATTAGAGCATAAGCTTTTTAGCTCAGTCTCACATTTCATTGGATATTTTACATCCAAATTCAGTTGCCTGTTCTGTTGTCTGGCATTTTTTGTGAAGTGTGCCCATACTCTTAACTATTTCAATATTATTTTAAAATCCTGACACTTAACGAGTATTAATCTTACAAATTATTAGTGATTATTTTTCTGTGCTCTTTGAGTGTCTGCTGAGAATACTGTGCACTATTAAAGCAGCATAAAGAATTATTTTTAGCAGTAACAGATAGAGTCTTATGAAACTGAAGCAGAATTGGCATACAAAAAAAGCAAATGGTACATTAAAATATGTCCATGTTAGCAGGCCAAGGCATTTACACTGATCTTTCTATCCTCTGTTAAGAATCAATTATCTCCCTTTATCAGAGTTAAATGATATATAGTACAAATCCCACTAAAAATTTAAAGACTATTCACATTCGGCTTAATCTGCAAATGCTTGTCTAGATCATTGCATTGTTGAGTCAAAATGTTTTGTTTGGGTTTTTTTTTAACATTGATTTGTAATTCATTAGAAAAGCTAAAGTTTTTGCACCCAGTTAGGCAGGTAGTTGTCTCTGTTTAGTTTGATGGGTATTTATTATATTTAATAAACTATGCTGCTTTTCAACTGTTGAATATACTCATAAATTTTAAATAGAACTGTTAAACTTAATTACTCGCTTTATTTTGTTTTCAGGTGTGTTTCTGCATGTGTTAGCAGATACTCTTGGCAGTGTTGGTGTTATCGTATCCACAATATTTATTCAGCAATTTGGATGGCTCATAGCTGACCCGCTCTGCTCTCTTTTCATTGCTACATTGATTTTTCTTAGTGTTATCCCACTGTTGAAAGATGCCTGTCAAGTGCTTTTGTTGAGGATACCTCCAGAACAGGAGAAAGATCTGCATGCTGCTCTAGAAAAGGTCAGAACTACGATTTTAAATGTTACAATATATAAATATGCAAATCTGTAACTGCTAAAGTCATTAAATTAAACTCAAGCAGTTCAGTCTGACAGCTTCCATTGCCTTCAACACCTTCATGTGTTGNTGGACGAGGTGCTACAAGACATGAATTAGTAGCTTAGCGGGTAGTACTGGTGACAGGAGGACGGTTGGACTAGATGATCTTGTAGGGCTGAGGGCAGAGAGGGAAAGAAGAGAAGGCTGTCACAGTGCCAATACATTGTTCAACAACATTGTTCAACAACAGCATTGGTGTGCAGTGAACTCCATTTTAGCCACAAATTCAAAACACAGGACCATATTGGCTGCTGTGTTTCTTCACTGATGTGAAAAAATTGATCCATTCCAGCCAGACCCGGATCTGGGGTCAATTTCAAAGATTAATTTAAAAAAAATGCTAAGTTATGGGAAGAGACAATGTCTCTGAACTAAATCCAGCTGGCAACTAAATAGCTGCTTATCCTGGACAGTGAGGTGACAGGTGCCCTAGAAATGGTTTAATACCCATCCAGCCTTCTGGTTGGTCCACTGGTGTTACTTTGATCTGCACGCTAAATCAGTTTTTTCTCATCCTATTTAGCATTGCTGTCTGATGTTTTTTTCATCTAGTCTGACTTTCAGTTTCTAGTCTTTGACAGTAGTAGCAGGGTGACCTCTCTATACTGCATATTTCTGTATACAGCTTAGATGGAAAGCTCCTTTCCTATATAGCTTTGCTGCCCTGGGAGGTATTTGCCACTGATATCCATGTGCACACACGAGTTGAAAATGCAAACTTAAATTAATTGGTGCCAATGTCATTTCTTTACAGATTCAAAAAATAGAGGGAGTCATATCCTACAGAGATCCTCATTTTTGGTGTCACTCTGCAAGTGTTGTGGCAGGTACAATACATGTGCAAGTGGTGTCAGATGTGATGGAACAGAGAATTGTTCAGCAGGTAACACGCAAGGTTTTTAGACCCTAGCATTTAATTTCTTAGTGGGTAGCCCTTTCGCAGCAGTATATGGAAGTGTGCAGCTGCAGTTTGTGATTGGTTTTGTAGCCATTAGCTAATGTCTCAGAGCTGCTCTCTAGTGGTGTACTTATCTGTCTTTGCCTGTTATTTTGAGATTAGCCGTATCGAGTTGTTTGCTAAAACACCCAGCAAAACAAAAAACAAAACAGGGATTTTCTCAACTTGGGAACGTGGCGCTAGCATACGAAGCATGATACTGATGTTAACCATACTGTTCTGTTCAGGTTACAGCTATTCTGAAAGATGCTGGTGTAAACAACCTAACTGTCCAAGTGGAGAAGGAAGCTTATTTTCAACACATGTCTGGACTCAGTACAGGATTTCAGGATGTCCTTGCGATGACACAGCAGCTGGAATCTATGAAATATTACAAAGATGGTACTTACATCATGTGATACAAAGTTCTGTTCACCAAAGGAGGTGTAAAGGCTAAAGCTGTAGGATTACATATTCATATTGCTTTTTGCCAGGAGATCTTGCACATACATGTACAGAAAAAAAAATATGTACTATATATTTGAATTTTTTTAAACATACTATCTTTGTTAAAATTGGATCAAAATGCTTTTATAAAGGAAGTAAGATGGACTTGAATATTTGCTGTATATGTGAAAATAATGGAAATCATAAATACTGTAGTTGGTGTTTATTAAACAGAAGTCTTGCAACTTGTGGATGAGCACAGATATATTCCATACTTCTGTTAAGTGTGCAGTAGCATGACGATAATTTCATGGTAGCAGTGGGAAATGGAAATAGTTTATATTAGAATGCAAACGCAATCAACTGAAAAATATCTCTTTCAAACGTAGCTTGAAGACTCTTTGAATTTAAAAAATTACAAATTGTTAGGGGGATCAAAAAACAAGAAATGCTCTTTGCACATTTTGCTAGATAATATAAAATCTGTATTTCTACTATGTCTCAGCATACAAATCTGATTTCTAAACTTAATTTTAGTGCATCAGAGTAAATAAATGCTACCATTTTACATTTATACCAAATTATTTTTTAAGGAGAGAAATCCATACATTAACAGTGAGAAATTGGGAAAAAAACAGTGAAAAATCTGCAGACACTTCTCTGTTTCTGGGGAAGACTCAGAATTACAACAACATTCCGTAAATTTTTTGTACTTTTTGTATAACTGCAAATGGAATAATCTGAAGCTCACAGTAATTAATCAGTGAGTATCTGCTAAACTTAACCTCTTCAAGATACGTTGTTCCGTCGTTTACTTGATTATTTTTTTTCCTAGTGCAGTGTAGCCAGCTGTACCTTTCTGTGCTACCCAAGGAAGCAGTCTGGATTTAGAATGCTACACTGTGGCAGTAATCTGGGACTTGGCTGGCTGCAAACTGTAAATAGAGACTTCTTCACTTGAAAGAGTATGTTCAGGAAATAATTACATGTCTTGGGGTCTTAATACTGCAAAACAAACAAATGTCTGTCTACCGAAAACCTGTCAATGGGGTCACACGTCTTCAGAGGTGGTTACCCTGACATCATTTTGCAGTCTTCTTGTGCCCCTGTGTCTTCTTGTCTGAAGCCCTTAAGTATTTCCCTTGGAATTCAGCAAATCAGTTCAGTGGTTAGCAAGAATGATGAAGATGAGTACATTTTTCATTATAAGAATGATGAGGATGGGTACACCTTTCATTATTCCATCTACAACAGCAGTCTTACTTTGTCATATGGTTTCTTGTGTTACTTAGAATCAGTACCTGAATATTACCTTTAAGACCAGACTCTTGTTAGTGGAATTTGAGCATAGAGTTGTGTAGCAGTTACGTGGTAGATGAGATTCACCAGCTATGCCATTTAAATGTCCTTGAGCAATTCTGCTTCTCTTCTGATCGGCCTGTTAGTACAAACTGCAGAGTTTCTTTTGTAACTGCTAAGCAAGTTTGCATTCCGTTCTTTTGCTCCAGTGCTGTGTTAAAACACTATCTGCAGTACAGGACTGACTTGACAAACTGTGGTCACAAAGTCTCTACAACATACATTGGTTTTATGGAGAGGGATGAAGAGTGAGGGGGGATCTGATCGCCTATAAATACTTGAAGGTTGGTTGTCAAGACGAAGGGGGCAGTGTTTTTTCAGTGGTTGCCCAGTGACAGGACAAGGGGTAATGGGCACAAACTTGAACATAAGAAGTTCCACCTAAACATGAGGAGGAACGACTTCACTTTGAGGGTGGCAGAGCACTGGAACAGGCTGCCCAGAGAGGTGGTGGAGTCTCTGTCTCTGCAGACATTCAAAACCCACCTGGACACATCCCTGTGCAACCTGCTCTAGGTAGACCTGCTTTGGCAAGGGGTTAGTCTAAGTGATCTCCAGAGGTCCCTTCCAACCCCGTATGATTCTGCGATTCTGTGACTGCACAAATCAGTCACAGCCCCGCATTTCCAGGCCAGTGCTGCAGAACCAAAGCTTGGTGCTGGTTTCTTCTGTTCTGTGCCTTTGGCGCTGGTTTTCTTGTCTCCTCCAGAACACTCAGGTCCGTGGAATAAAAGCATTATGATTACACTCAGCCTATGGGCAGGGTGACATCTTGGTTCTGAAAACCATTTTCAAGCAAAATGCTTCCTATTTGTATTTATATGTGCCACTCATACTCGAGGTGGTTGTGCAGGAGCTGACGGTGTTTCAACAAACCAAGCATTAGCCCCACAGGGATGGGGGTGAGTGGGTGGGTGAAAAGGGGGGGTGGGGTGTTCTTTTCAAAGCAAGTTAGCCTAACAGAATAGAAGAGCTTTCACACCCCCAACAACTTTCCCTGAGCTGATCTCCTACGTCAGCTGCCAGCAACAGGACCCGAAACACACTTAAGGTGGGGGGCACCACGTGTGGTGACAGTGGCGGTGAAGATCAGCTGGTGCTGGGATAGAATCGTAGAATCACTTTGGTTGGAAGATACTTCACAGGGTGAGCAAACCCGTGCAGGTGCATGGTGGAGACAAGGGCAATAAGCACTGCCTGTCCCAAACGCGTTTACCGAGTGTATCTGGCAGTAACCCTCCGAGGAGGTTTTCAGGCTCAGCCCCCCGGCCACGGCCTCGCATGACCTATTAGATCTGTCCTGGTAAGGGCAGGCGGGTCCAGTCACAGCCCAAGGCCGACTGGTTTGTATTTGGGGAAGTACTGCGGTGGGGGAGTTCTCGGGCCGGACACTCGATTCTCGCACCGGCGGCCGCAGCAAAGCACTTCCACGGGTGAAAGCAGGATTTAAAACAACCGGCTGCTGCGCGTTGTACATCGGCAGCCGGCCGTGCCTGTGTGCAGAACGGGGGAACAATAAATGTGCTTTGCTGTAACGCTTTGTGTAGTGCATCTTGACTTTTCTGGTTAAAAAAAATGAGCCGGGATGTGAATCGGGAAGTAAGTTAAGAAACAGACCGTATCACTGCAGCGCTCTGGTTTCATCCGGCGCCGGGGCTGCCCTGAGGTCGGCAGCTGGAGAACAGGCTCCAAAATCCCATTTCCTGGCTGTTTCCCCTGTCCGAGAACCTCGCCCGGGGCTCGGCGTACAAGCTCGCTCGGGTGCCGGCGGCGGGAGCCGGCAGTCGCAGCTGCTTGCCGCTGGCCCGGCCACCCNGGCTTCGTATTTTGCCACTGCTGATCCTCCGTCATGGCGCTCAGGGTTACCAGGGTAGGTGCGGCACCTGCGGGGTGTCAGGTCGCGGGTGGGGGATCACTGGTCGCCCTCACCCGGGGAAGCGCCGGTGAGTAGGGGGCCCTGCTCCCTCCTTCCCTTCCTCACTGCCCAGAAACCTTCCAGCTTCGCGGACTCGGGGTGGNGGCGGGGGCAGCCACGCGAGCCCCCGGGTCTGTCCCCGTAACCCTCTGGCTCCAGGGGTGCAGCAGCGCAGGCCTGGCCTAACCGGCGGCGGTGCCGCTGACCGCCTCCCCTCTCGCCACAGAATGCCCGAGTAGCGACCGACGCCGCGGCGAAGAATACCCTGCTACCTGCCACCAAGCGCGGGGAGGCGGTGGCCGCCTCCAAGATGGGACTACGGTCCCGCACGGCCCTGGGAGACATCGGAAACCGTGTCGCCCAGCCGAACAAGCGGGCCGCGGCTAAGAAGCCGCTAGCAGACGTGACCTGTAGGAGGGTGCCGGGTACCAGGACGGTGTTGGCCGCTTCCCGGGAGAACGTGGCTGCCAGGAAGACGCTAACGGAGGCCGCCAAGGAGGAGCAGCCGCCGGTGCCAGTCCCAGAGCCACAACCAGAGCCTTCCCAGGTACCACTCGGGGCTGTGTATCCCCTGTCCAGCGTTGGGGTGGGGGGAGAAGCAGTGCAACCTCAGCCGGTGCCCTGACATGTGGAGGCACTGAGCCCCTGCAGTGCTTCAGTGAAGCTCGCCCCATGGGTGCCTGTGCCTGGGTCACACTGGGCTGCGGAGGGGGGTGCTATCTGCCCTGATCCCACATTTCCTTGTAGATGGAGCCACAGTCCCCAACACCCATGGAGACATCTGGATGTGCCCAATCAGAGGATATGCTGTGTCAGGCTTTTTCTGATGTCTTGCTTGATGTGGAAGATGTAGATGTGGATGATGGTGATGACCCAAACCTCTGCAGCAACTATGTGAAGGACATCTACAAGTATCTGAGAGACCTTGAGGTTGGTAGGGTCAGAACTGCAAGGAGCATCTCTGCACACTTACAGTGAACCTGTCACTATAGCTTCATTTTCAGTCATGGATTTTCCTGAGGGACTAATAAGTGATCCCTCAACTCAAAATACAAGATTAAACTGAGCTGGTCACATAAACAGATGCTGGTTGCTAGAGCAATCAACCAGTAGTACCATGCTCTTTCTAGCCCATTTCTAGTAAACAGGCCTCATGCCCTGTGGCCTGCACCACTCTGGGCTACACCTGTACTGAACTCCTTGATAAATCTTAGGATGTGACAGAGGCTAGGTGCTGAGAATGCTCCAGCTAAGCCAACAGGTCTATTAACCCTATTTCTTCCACACAGGAAAATAAACCAGTCAGACCCAAATACCTGGCTGGCCGGGAAATCAATGGGCATATGCGTGCCATACTAATAGACTGGCTTGTGCAAGTACAGGTGAAGTTCAGACTCCACCAGGAGACGTTGTATATGGCAGTTGGTATCATCGATTGCTACCTGCAGGTGAGCATCTCTTGCCTGGCACTGGGCAATCCTTTTCCTCTATCCTGAAGCACAGTAACACCATACATAGACATGTTACCCTTAATAACATAGACCAACAGAGGACACGTAATGTTGAATAGTATGCACCACATAACCCTCTCAGCTATGAATAGTGACTTGCTGGATCAAAACTGCTTACTCCTCTCCCTTGTTTGATCTGAAAGCCTTCCAATACCCCTGCAGATGCCAACAGAGGTAACAGATGCCAGTATGAACATCAAGTAATAAAACGAACCTTACACTGGCTACTTGGAAAAGCTGTGTTCTGAGCCAAGTCATTCAGATAAATCTTTACTGCTTCTTACTACAGAACAACGCCGTTTCCAAGAAGACGCTGCAGCTGGTTGGTATCACAGCTATGTTCATTGCCAGCAAATACGAAGAGATATTTCCTCCACACGTTGAAGACTTTGCCTATGTAACTGATCACACTTACACTACATACCAAATCTGCCAGATGGAGATGAAGATCCTGCAAGCTCTGGACTTCTGTCTGGGTCGCCCTGTCCCTCCGCATTTCCTAAGGAGGGCTTCAAAGGTTGCAGAGGTAAAGCTGAGAACAAATGTTACCGTAAGCAGTGTCTAGAAAATGCAGTACTTGATTCTAGCAGCTTGTTTAAATTACTCAAAACATTTGAGTGCTGTATCAGTTTAACAACTGAGCCTGGTTGAGGCCTCTCCCATGTAGAAACAGTTCTTGTTTGTCTGGTATGTCACATGAGCCTAACCCACCCAAAACCCTATTTAAAATGCCTGCCTGGTACTGCAGGTGACTGATAGAGTGCTACTGAAAGACTGTAAGCAGCCTAATACAGCTCAGAACTGCTCTGTAATTAGACCTCTTGCTTTTGAAGTCTATAGTTCTGAAAATGTGTGCTAAGGAAGTATTTCTTCCTACTTAACTAAACAAAGGCTTGACAGGGTGCTCTTACATTGGAGATAACCAATACTCATCTTTGACTTAATGCAGGTGGACTTAGAACAGCACACTCTGGCTAAGTACTTGATGGAGTTATCCATTTTAGACTATGATATGGTTCACTTCCCTCCATCCAAGACCGCAGCGGCTGCTTCCTGTTTGGCTCTGAAACTCCTTAATGGAAGCGAGTGGGTAAGTCCTGCTTGTTAGAAGACCCTCCTAGTTTGGGAATCAGTGTGACACTGCACCAGTTCAAAAGGCCACTCTGTGCTGAGGGCATGCCTGCTCCTTCCCTTGTGGTACCTCATCACGTGGTACCTCACCTGTGGTCTGTTACAAGTGGACAGAAGTAGGGCAGTGACTGTTAACCCTCCTCTGTCAGACTGGAGACCCCAGTTGTCCAAGCCCAACAGAAGACAAAGTACCCAAGGGTACTCAGGCTGTTCAAGTAAGCTTGTCAAATGACTTCCCTTTCTTTCAGACAACAACTTTGCAACACTACACATCTTACACTGAGCAAGACCTTCTACCAGTTATGCAGCACATAGCAAAGAATATAATTCTTGTGAACGAGGGCATTACCAAGCAGAAGGTAAGAACCTCACAGTGCAGGTGGGGATGCATGTGTGATTACATGTCAGTAGGTGGCACACTGGAGATGGCTTAGCTGAGCTACTGCTGTCAAACAGGGATCTTCAGCTGAAGATCTCTTATCTCACCAAAGTGGCATGAGCCAGCTGTGAGTTAGTCTTGTGTGCTAGGGTGAGCTTGGCTTGACGACCAAACCTCAGATGAGCTGGAATAGTATAAATTTATCAACTGGGTAAACTTAATCAATTGTATCTCTCCACAGGCAATCAAGAACAAATATGCCAGCAGCAAAAACTGTAAGATAAGTGCTATTGAACAGCTGAAATCTTCCATCATATGGAATCTAGCACAACCTCTGATTAAAAAGTAGTAACTCCAACTCAAGCAGAACTGTCATTGGGCTGTTGTGTACATAATGTACCTTGTTATTAATAAAATGCTTTTAACTTTTACTTGTGTTGTCTGGGATAGTTGTCCTGGTTTGAGGTAAAACAGAACCGATTCTGTTTTCCAGTTTTACTTTTTTTTTAGCTGGGCCTCTTCTAACTGAAATCTGAAATTAACAGCATATTGTTCAGAAACTGTTCTCTCTCACAGTGATAAGACCTATGTGGAGTCTATAAGAAGGGTATGCAGAGAGGCCCTTGCTTATACTCATTGCTATAACAAATTTACCTGACCTTGGTTGTTATTTACCCTGTTGGAGGGAGGGAAGAGATAAAACAATCTCAATCCAAGCATTCCTGACTCCAGATCTGGAATCCAGCTTGTCCAGTCTGGGACTCCTCATGATGCCTGCTGGTGATGTGATTGCCATCCTGGGAGCTTCAGTTTTGTATAAATTAGATATATCTTATTAGTTTCATTTGGGGTTTTGTTTGTTTGTTTTAATTTAGTGTTAATATTTCATTAAAGTAGTTTAGTTCATTCTAAACTTGTAGATCTCTTTATCCTTTTCCTCCCTGTCTTTTTTGGGGGAGGGNTTCTCTCTCACAGTGATAAGACCTATGTGGAGTCTATAAGAAGGGTATGCAGAGAGGCCCTTGCTTATACTCATTGCTATAACAAATTTACCTGACCTTGGTTGTTATTTACCCTGTTGGAGGGAGGGAAGAGATAAAACAATCTCAATCCAAGCATTCCTGACTCCAGATCTGGAATCCAGCTTGTCCAGTCTGGGACTCCTCATGATGCCTGCTGGTGATGTGATTGCCATCCTGGGAGCTTCAGTTTTGTATAAATTAGATATATCTTATTAGTTTCATTTGGGGTTTTGTTTGTTTGTTTTAATTTAGTGTTAATATTTCATTAAAGTAGTTTAGTTCATTCTAAACTTGTAGATCTCTTTATCCTTTTCCTCCCTGTCTTTTTTGGGGGAGGGAGGCCCATCTGTCAGTCTGGTTTTGGTAATTTTAGCTGAAACCACAACACTAGTACTGTTGACTTGCTCCTACATCT
Source organism: Jacana jacana (assembly GCA_013400555.1). Lineage (NCBI taxonomy): Eukaryota > Metazoa > Chordata > Aves > Charadriiformes > Jacanidae > Jacana > Jacana jacana. Next base: position 38,657 of record VZTM01013918.1, on the reverse strand, counting down.
GAGGAGTCTCCCTGGAGGCCGTGAAGAGCATCCCTGGGTCAGGCTCAGCTGGGGCTGCTGCCTCTCTGGTCATTCTGCTAATGCGGTGGCAGCGACGCTGTCAGTGTCATCCACATCAGTCGGACTAGGCTGCAGCTCTAATTAACTTAAGCTATTAGTAAAAACGGTACATAAATAGACATCAGCTTTACCTCCAGGAGAATACTGGTCAGAGAGCTCCGGCTGGCTTTTTAGAAGTGATGAGTGTTCTCTACCTACCGCTGTCCCCACCGGGTTAAAACCACTGTAACTGTACTACTACTGCCGCCCTTCTCTTTACCTGAAACGTACCCGGCCGGGAGAAGGGGCTGCCTCACCGCTCCTCTCTGGTGCCCGGGGCAGGCGAAGGTGTATTTGCCAGGAGGGCCCGCCTGACGAACAAGCTCAGCAGCGGACAAACGCGCCCTCGGCCGCCGCACACCAACCGCCTCCCGTCAGCCTTGGGGCGAGCGCCGAAACGCCGATTAGGGATGAACGAGCGGGCGTGATTAGGGATGGGCGGCTGGGCGTGAAGTGCTGGGGAGCCCCGCCCCCAGCGAGGCAGAAGCAATCGCCGGCCGAGGGCCGCGCGCGGGATTTTTGAAAGCGCCGCCATGAAGCCGCTGCAGCAGGAGTCGGGCGCGGCGGCTGCCGAGGGCCAGGGCAAGCCTGAGGAGGAAGATTGGCCGACGGTCAAGCTGGACGTCCTCATGCTGCTCCGGTCAGTGCTGGGGGTCTCCAGGGAGCCGCTGGGGTGGGGTGCGGCGCGGCGGGGCCTTCCGAGTGGCGGATGTATCTGACCGTTGTCCATTTTCTTCTGCTGCAGCCTGAGGGACCAGATGAAACAGCAGCTCATGGATTACAGCACTGCCGTTCGTGCCAGTAAGCTTATTCCGACTCTAGCTCCCTCCAACAACCCCTGGTACTTCTTGGTGGGGTGCTGCGATCATTAGGAACATGTCACGGCTAGTGGTTACGCATATTTCTAACATTATGTATCAAAAGCGCTCGTTATAATAATGGAGATGTTGTTCTTGGCCGAGCATCTCACCGCGTTTCCCAGGCAGCTCTCGGGGATGCGTGTGAATGCTTACAGAACTTCCGCGGGGCTGTCTTCTCTCCGCCTTTCCCTTTAGGCTCCTCAAACGCTCAGACAAGAGAATGGTTTTTAGGAAATCTGGTCATGGGTGCTGAAGTCCTACCCAAAGTCTGCCAAAATGTGCATCAGCAACACTGACTTAAGGTCTTTCCTTGTGTTCCCATTACATTTCCATTGCCTGTGTCCTCTTCCACCAAACCATGATGTGCTCGATGCTGTAAGCCGGCTCTGGCATGTCTAAAAACTGCCAAATGAAAGTATTTTAAAGTCTAATTATTTCTCTGATACGCCTGATTGATAGTGTAGACTCACTAAGAGTGGAAGAGATGATAAACCTTAGAGGTAGGAATAAGAAATACCTTGTTACTATGGGCATGGAACTGTTTATCCTCTTTGTTCTGTGGATTGTATTTAAAAGTCTTTGTTGTGATTTTTTAGTAATATTCTTTCTTTATAGGTCAAGAAAGTTCCCTTTATCATGCATCTGAACAAAAGTATGTTGGCAGGTATGTCAGCAGATAACTTCAAACTTTTGATGTATTTTAGAACAAAGAGGGAAAGGGTTAAGATATGAGCTTGGAGGTTCTCTTCAAGTTACTCCCTCATAGTAAATTTTACAACCTTACTAAATCTCTTACAAGGGCATGTAGTGATAAGACAAGGTATAACGGCTTCAAACTGAAATGGGCTAGAATTCACCAGTATGGTTCCACACACTAAAATAATACTGGCTTTAATAATTTGTGGTTTAGAGGAAAAATTCTTACCTTAGACATGTAGAGAGCAAGTTTAAAATGTGATATTGCTTTTATATTTTTTGTGATCTTAAAACCATTCAGGGTTGTTTGGTTTTGTTTTGTTGTTTTCCTTCCAGTGCCACACGAAATTTGGAACAAGATATGGAGGAAGCAAAAGTTTCTTTCCAGAACAAAACATTAGCCTTGCAAAGGTAGAATTTTCTTCCTTTTTATTTGGAGGTTGTCTGTTTATGCGTGCACACACACATGCTCATATACATAATGCTGATTAAAGCAGGATTTCAAGGTGTATGCTGTGTATTACAAACAGGAGGGATTTTCATACCATCAAACTGGTAGGAAAGCAGATGGAACTAGCACAAAGAAAAAAATTACAAGTTGAGACACATAAACCCAAAGGCTGTTGCAAAATTGTGTAAGTCTGGCTGTATAAATTGGTAATCATGTTTTTTGGCAATATTTTACAAGAGTTCATGAAAAGGTGGAAGCTGGTGGGTGTTACACCTCTTCTGTGTTACGTGGCTGTTCATTTGAACTCCCACTTTTGCCCAGCTTCCCTTCTGCAGATTCTGGGATCAGTGGTGACTGAGCATGTTTGGCAGGAGAGAAAAGAGTGGTCACTCCCACAGATAATTACTGATGCACCTTTCTTCTCCTGAGAGTTAGGTCCCATTATTCCCATTATTTAACAAGCATGGTATCTGAAAGGTACTGAGTATTTTACGTATATATACTTCCAGTGTGAAAGTGGACATAAATAGAACCTTGAAAATACATCTTCTGTTACTTACCTAAATCTACTTCTCTCAGTTCTCATCAGTTGCATATTTCTTCCCCCACAATATGCAGGAGCCAACTGATGGATGCTCTCAGAAACAAAATTAAGCAAAATGATCAGGACTCACGGTAAGGTGTTCTTGGGGAAAGGATGGCTAGAAAGGAATGGACCTTACGCATTTTGATGTGACACGTTTGCACATAACTCTGTTGTACCTTTTTTTAAAGCAAGCTACCCTCTTGTTTAGTATGAATGATAAACCATCACCTTCTGGCTAGAACCAGCACAATCAGATCTCTTATACCCAGGGTGGATTTGGGCCCTGAATTAACCAACATTTGCTTATGGAGCTGATAATTTTTGATTCACTAGTGAGAACTGTTTGCAGTCAAGAGTTGTGTTTTTTTTCTTCAATGCATGAGTTACCTGCGTTTATAATAGTTGAGCACATATTACAGGCTTGAAACAGAGCTTTGCCTCTGCTTTGCTGCCTTCATTAATTAATCGTGTAGGAGCTTAATGTCTTTGAAAAAGAACTGAAAGTTTCAAATTTTTAAAATTAGCTTTTAATTTCCTGCCCAATATTAGCAGGTGCACACATAAGAAATATAATATAAAAAAATTATTTTCTGTTGGAAATACAACTGAAAATGTTGCACCTCTGTGATGTCCCTGTCATGTGCCATAATTCAAGAGCTTTGATTCTTGGCCATTCTCAAGTGGCTGGGCTTCCAAGCTCTGAGATTTGGAATGTTAGACTGAACTGAACTGAACAAAAGCAGCGTTATTTTGGTGTTGGAGAAAAGGGGATATTTTTTTGTTGTTGTTTAAACCAAATAATTGTGATTTATGCTGTGGACTCATTAATGGTCTTAAGTTATGCAACTGTGTTTCCTTCCTTAGACTAATTGTGGAAACTCTGAAACACATAGTAGAGCTCACCAGTGCTGTACTCGAATATCAGCAGGTAGGTGGCAATGGTGGCTTCTGTTGCAGTTGTGCAGGTGTACCAACTTCAACACGGGCAGGAGCCCCATTTAAAAGTAACAGGAGAATACAAGTCATTGAAACTAAATATGCGGCCCAAAGGGTGAGATTTCTGCTGGTGTTAAAATTACTGAAGTGATTACTTAAAGTGACTATGTGAGAAAGTGTGCTTCTAGAGCTGCCCTTCACTGCTTTTGTTGATTGAATTAACATCTCTCAAATATTTTTTGGAGCCAAGAGTCTAGAATGTATGTGGTTTATTTTNATTGGACTAGATGATCTTTCGAGGTCCCTTCCAGTCCCTGATATTCTGTGGTTTCTTTTCTTTCAGCGGGCACGTGAGAATGAACAGAAATTGAATGACATTAAAATGAAAAGACTCTGTAAGTGTGTTAACTATGTTGACTTTGATTTATGTTTAAAGGCACAGTTCATATTTTGAAGCTTTTCTTGTATTAACTTATATCTGATGTAACTGTGAAAATCTCAATGCAGTTACAAACTTTTGAGAAGAGTAGGGAGCACTGTAAAAGCAAGCTGTTGTGTTGCCTACTTGAGCATGAAACTGACATGTTAGAATGAGAGTTGCAAGAAGACACACAAAAAGAATATGGTGGTGTTTTATTTAGTGTAAGCTCCCCAGAAGATTACACATCATTTAGTAATTTAAATCAGTCCTATAGCACTTCATTGATTTTTTTTTTTTGTCAGACTGCACCTTTATGAAATGTTTGCAAAACAGGGGAGAGGATTTACTTACAAAGAACTCTCATAGTAGGATATGTGTTGGTTTTCAGTAGGCTTGTTAAAGTGGGTCAAATTTAGATGTGAAGTCAATCTTTTAATAAGGTAAATATGTTTTCTGAATTCTCAGCTCCTATTCTCATATGACCAGGCTTGCCAACAGTTTTGCCAACTCTCATTGTTTTCATGGATATGAAGTGGTGTGTATGCTGACAGTAAAGGGCAAACACCATGAAATATCTGTCTTCATAGGAAAAATTAACATCCCTAGTATCTTCACGAATACGGGAAGGAACGCTGTGTCAGCATTCTTTCAGTGCATGAACTGTCCCTAGATGCTTTTATTCAATCTAGTTTTCAGCCATGTTTCCTATAAAAAAACTGGAAATAGTCACTGGTGTTGTCTGAATGTCCCTTGTGCAACTTTGGAATTTCATTTTGATCAAATTTGAAACAGGGAAAGGGTCTTAAACGCCTCTGACTATAAAAGCTGTGACAACCAAAGTTGAGGTGTAGGACCCACATTCACATGTCCGTGTCTGGCGGAAATGCAGACAGCATACGAAGTACTTTATTCTTTCCTAGCAGCCAGGGGACCAACTGGTGTACTTTGAAAGCAGGAAGCCACGGCATGTTGCCTCTTGGGAGAAAGGAATATCTTGAGGTATATTGGAGGGAAGGCATAGAGCCTGAAGTCAGGGTGATTGCAGTGAAAGTGCCTTAGATGTCTGTGAGGAAAAACCTCACATCTTTAGTTCTACTGCTCACCTGACTACTTCCTAACACTTAACTTTCTTAATAATGGAACAGCACTAAAAAAAGCTGGAAGACAGAAACTACTGGAAATTCATGGCATGAAGGCAAAACAAAAGGAGGAACAAGGCAAGATGAATACGAGTGAAATAATGGAGAAGATATATCATAACTTTAAAAAAGAGAGAGACATCACTACAGTAATTCAAAATGTCTTCCAGGTAAGGTGTTGCAGCTTTTAGGAGCAAGTTTACTGTTTTGCATTACAGTCAAGACAACGTAGTGTATGGTAAATGTAACTTCAAACACAATTGTGTTTTCTAAAAACTTTGAGTAACGATGGTAATGGAAAAACTGCTGTGTGAAAGGAAAGCAAGTGCTTTAAAGGCTAAACCTATGAAATTGTCAGACTTCTTTGGAATAATTGTTTACGGAGCTTAGAGACAGTCTATCCATCTGTCTTGATTCCTTTGTTCCCTTAAAGGTACAAAAATAATGCAGCTTCTCAAGGAACGTCTGTCACAGCAGTGGCTGTGTTTCCTTACACAGTCACCCCTACACCTCCCCCAAATCCGTTCCCTCATCTCATGGTTTGGGAAAAAAACAGTAGGTCTTAATGCCCTGGTATCCATGAGCCAGACACGCTGCTCCTCAGTCTGTCCCTCCTCAGCACACGGACTCCTCTGTCCCCCACGGCAGCACAAGGGACACCTTGGCCTGCAGCCACATTGCCAGTCTCCAAATACGTTGAGCAGTGTGGTCTTTGGCCTTTTGGTCATCCACGTCTCAGATGCCACTGACTAGGCTGTGTCTCTAGGCTGGCTGGCAGGTCATCTGCAGCGGGGAAATCACACAACCTCAGGACTTGGAGGTGGGGCAGAAGGGCCTCCTGTGCTCGGAGGGGCTATACTGAAGGTGACATACGCTGTGCCACGGTCTAGTACTCTGCCTCTCACTATGTACTCTTGTCCTAGCATCCTGAGCCTGGTCCCATGGACCAGTGACTTGGGTACAAAGATGGGAGGCACCATGAATTGCAGTGGCAGCACTCTTGAGTTGACCTGCAAATGGGCTACAAAATGCCAGTTAAGCACTCACAGAGTTTATGTAAAAACATTAGAGTGGGGAAAAGAGAACATTTTGGAGGGTTTCAGATGGAAGATAGGGTATAACCGTGCTGTGAATTGGGATGGTCAGAAGAATTACAAGGACAGAAGGAGAGCCGCGTGTTTTTGTATTGCACGCTATGTCTACTAATGGTTTGCATTGATGACAGTGTTACATCTCAAATTGAGGGTGACAAATTAAGCATCTTAGCAGCTTTTAGATTAGGTTCCTAGAGTTATCTTCTGGCTTTGTTATTCCAAAAATCTTCTGAGTTGTAAGCATAGCAAGTCTTCTTGTCTAAATTGAGTAACTTCCATTTTCAGTCCAGAATGGCAGGGTGAGAATGTTAACTGTGTGATCTTGTGTTTAAGGCA
>VZTM01013918.1:0-19797 GCA_013400555.1 Jacana jacana | reverse complement strand
AAACAGCTATGACAACTAGTTCAGCAAACTGAAAATCCACATGCAGACTGCAATGCTGCAGCATTTTAGAAAATGGGAAGTATGAGAGAATGCTTCATCATGCGTATTTTATTTTACAGCTTCTAGATGCATTTGGGCACAAATCTAATATTAGTTTGGTGTTTGATTTTATGGAAACAGATCTTGAGGTAAGATTATTTTTTTTTAAGACTTTATTTCAGTATATTCAAATGGTTTTTGAAAATACTGTTTTAACAGACTTATATTTGCCCATATTAGAAAGGTAACTTTCATTCGGTCAGCTGATTAAAATTATCTCTTAAAAGAATTTTGACTAATTTGGCAGTTTTTGTGAGTTCTCAGATGAAAATGCCTATACTTCTAAATACTTGTCAGCATGATCTTCAGATGTTTACCATGTCGGTTTTCAGGAACTGCAGTCTGGGTGTAGAACCTCAGTCACAGGCAGCATTACAAAGTGCAATTATTAAGCATAATATCATCAATCATGCTCAATAGTGTGAGACTAAAGTGAGCAATGAGCTGCTACTAAAATCACACACACTTGAGCTATTGTTTGAAATCTAACAGTGCTAAGTACTTGCAAATCAGCATCTTATAGGTGTTTCATTCTCCAAGACCTTAAGTCATCTTGCTAAAATTTTTTAAGTGTTTTGGTTCAAGATTCTTTGTTTTGGAATACCGTGCTAGATGGCAAGTCATGTCAGATCTGTACATGTATATATTATACCTACTGTAGCTGTGCTGTTAAGAACTGGGGCTAGCATTTAAAATATTAAAAGAAAACATTAGCTGTCTTGCCGAAACCTAGGTGAATGCAAGACTGAAAAGGTTAGATCTTTTTTTTTTTTTTGCTAATAGAAGCTAAAGTAATAAGTAGACTTTGCAGAGGATCCATTCTGTTTACTTAGCAGCTGTGCAACATTTAGAGGTGAAAAAGGTATGGTGTACAAAGATGAATGAAATACTTTTGTACTATATAATGCAGATGTGTCCAGAGCAGTTAACTGTATTGTGGTATCACTCGGCCCACCATTTGGGACAGAAGCCTGTTGTGTTGGGGCATCTGCTGTATACATTAAATTTTCTCTAGTCTTAGACAGCTGTTTTTTAAGTCTCAAACAAATTAAACTTAGGAAAGGGTATTGCTGGACAAGAAAATAATGTTCACAAGCAAGTTTTGGGGAACAGTGTAGAAAATACTTTCAAACAGGATGTTTACATAGAATTTTAATATTAAAAATCAAAGAATGTAGAAAATGTTAGTAGATCTGATAAATTATAGTAAATTGGCCACACCTGACTTCTTGGGAATAGAAGAGGAAACTTGCATTTACAAAGATTAGATGCTTAGGTTACTCAGAGAAAAGTGGAGTAAGTGGGAACATAATTTTAAGTTTACTGACAGGCTTGTAATTTTTATGTGTACATCTTTGCCTTTGAAGTTTGAGCATCAACCTGGAACTGAGATAAAATAATAAATTAATTTCCTCCCCTCCATTTTCTCATTTGATGATTATGCAAAGTTCTCATTGATAATCTGGACTCCCCATTTCAATTTCTGACTTCCAGAGTAGATGTGTTTTTCTGGAAAAAGGGTAAAGACAATATAGAATATGTGACTGCCAGTTTGAAATTCATCTTAGTTAATGAAATAACTTCTAAGATGAATGAAAGTAAGTTAATCTTTCATCGTAAGCTTTACTGTCATACTAACACCTCACAGGTTATCATCAAGGATACTAGTATTGTATTGACACAATCTCACATCAAGGCCTATATGTTGATGACACTTCAAGGATTAGAATATTTACATCAGCACTGGATTCTACACAGGGTAAGCATGTACTAAATTGACAGTCTCTGTGCTGTAACAAAAGTCACTTTTGATAGAATTTGAGTCTAAAGTTTAATGATCATTTTGAAGTTCAAACGTTCTGGGTCCGTAAGCATTTTTGCTAGCTGTTCTGGAGAGACAATACCAGTACTAGAAATGTTAAGAATTACTGATGTGTTTGTCATTCAGATACTGCTATAAAAATGTTGCAAGTTACGTGTGATTTTGATTAGCACTGTGAACTGGGTCTGGCTGTGATGGATTTAACTTTTTTCACAACAACCCATATGGTGCTGTGTTTTGGATTTGTGGCTAAAACAGTGTTAAGTAACACACTGATACTTAACGGCTGTTGCTGAACAGTGTCTGGGCGCTGTCACAGCCTTCTCTTTTTTTTCCCCCCTCAGCCCAGCCAGTAGGCTGGAGGTGGGCAAGAAGCTGAGAGGGGACACAGCTGGGACAGCTGACCCAAGCTGGCCGGAGAGATATTGCATGCCATGTAACACCATGCTCAGCAATGAAAATTGGGGTAGCAGAAAGGTGGGTTTTTTGGCTTTCAAGGTGGCCATTGCTCAGAGATTGACTGGGCATCAGCCTCTTTGTGCAAGGTGGTGAATGATTTCCATTGCATCACTTGTTTCACAGAATCAGAATGATACGGGGTTGGAAAGGACCTCTGGAGATCTAGTCCAAGTCACCTGCCAAAGCAGGTCTGCCTGGAGCAGGCTGCACAGGAACTTGTCCAGGAGGGTTTTGAACATCTCCAGAAATGGGGACTCCACCACCTCTCTGGGCAGCCTGTTCCAGGGGTCTGCCACACTCAAAGTGAAGCAGTTCCTGCTCATGTTTAGATGGAATTTCTAAATGGATGGGACTCCATGTTCTAGATGGAACTTCTCATGTTCAAGTTTGTGGCCATTTACTCTTGTCCTCCTCTTTGAGTTTTTTCCCCTCTTTCCTACACCTGTTAAAACTGACTTTATATAGCTCACAGTTTTCCTGCTTTTGCAGCTCTTGGGTTCTTCCCTATCCTGCTGATGGGGGATGGGATGGGATGAGAACAGGGTGAGTGAATGGCTATGTGGGTGCTACACTGCTGGTCAGATGGCACAACACACCATTGCTGTCACTTCTATGTCTTCTGGAGTTATTTGAAACGTTTGCAAGATTTTTTAAATTACTCATTTGGCAGTCGAGCAGTTAAGACAGAGCTGCTGTTGCTGCAGCAAAGCTAAAAGCTATCAAGAGGCAGAGGGATTTTTAAACTCTGCAGCTTAAATATGATAATATTAAAATGGGTTTGTTTCACATACAGTGAAATACTTGATTTCCTGTGTTTTTAAACTTTTTTTCCTCACAGTGTGGACGTGTGATAAAATGAAAAGCCTACATTTTAGAATAGTGTTATGCCACACTGGCCAGGAGTTTCATTATCTGTCTGTTTTTTATTAACACTGACAAAATTCATTCTTTGCTTTCTGTGGCAACAGGATCTTAAACCAAATAATTTATTATTAGATGAAAATGGAGTTTTAAAATTGGCTGACTTTGGCTTAGCAAAATCCTTTGGAAGTCCAAACAGAGTTTATACACACCAAGTAGTAACAAGGTAAGACATTCCGTTTTGTTTCATACAGAGTGCTTATGTAGCTGTTTTGCATTGTCTCTTGAAATATGTCAAATGTGTTCAAAGTTCGTCATCTAGCTTGTGTGATACATCTTTAGTGGCAAGAGCCTCATAAAGAAAACACAAGAAGGAATTGTTTAGCAAAGTAGGAACTGCTAGGATATAAATCCATGGTGGTTTTCCTGGGATACGGTATTCTTTTGAAACACAGGAAATAATACATATCTGCCTATTAGGCTGACTTCAGTGCAAGACAGCTGTTACTTTCTGCTAGCCATAAAACCTAGAATAGTTTTCTGTAGCTAGTCACATTACCTTACAAAACAAAAGCTCAAGCCAATTAAAATACTTATTAGTGTTATTTATGCCATGCTTATTTAAAAAGCAGGACTCTCAGACACACAATGTATTTCCTTTTGTCTGCTGTAACACTAAAACTGCTCAGGGTGAGTTGATTTGGTTTAACACCTTTATTCAAAAGGTAGGAATGGTAGAGCAGTTGCAAGTGCAGTGTGTGTAAGAGTTGCATGGAACTTGATGTTCTTAGGCAGTGGAAGTAACTGTGTTAAATAACTGTACAAAGTACATTTTGCATAAAAGGTATGTCTGGACACAAGCCTCTGTACTTGGGTTTGTTGGTGTGGAGATTTTTCAAAGCTGGAAGGAATTCTAGATTTGTAATTTCCTCAACATAAAATTTAAAGAAAAAAAAATTGTTTATAACAGGTAAATGTGCCTGTTAAATACTTTTTCCTTTGCATGTCTGCAGTTCTGTTGCTTGTCGATCTGCTCAGTTGAAGCTGTAGTTAATTTATTGTTTTATGAGATGCCATGGTGAGGAATGCACGATTTTGTTCAGTCTTTCTTACACAAAATACTTTGCAGGGTAGAGTACAGCTCTCCAGTGCTTGAAAAATAGATAGGCAGGAGCTGTATCTTCTTTGGAGTTCTTGTATGGCTCCAGTATACAGCAGTTGACATCAGCAAAGCCAGGTGGGTTTCCCAAAGTGTGTTTTCTTTTCAGGTGGTACCGAGCCCCAGAACTATTGTTTGGCGCTAGAATGTATGGTGTTGGTGTCGATATGTGGGCTGTTGGTTGTATTTTAGCTGAATTGCTTCTCAGGGTAAGTCTTCTAATGTAAACATTTTGGTTGTGCCCTTCAGTATATGACAGCTCTCTGTGTGGGCTTTCGCTCTTCTGCGAACAGCAGCAGGTGAAAGCAGTTAGAATATTTAGAAAAGGCAAAAGTCAGGGGTGGGAGGGCACGGGCAAGCTTCCAGGAGCTTGCTAACTGTAATGAAAGTGAAGTTTTGGAACAGACTGAGCTTCTCCAAACATCACAATCATTGGAAGTCTTAAACAGCAGCTGTTTAAAAAAAATTGCAGCAGACTGTCTCAGTCTTGCTGTGGAGAAGGACAAGTAGATAACCAACTCCTCCAGTCCTCAGAGCATTATCCTTTCACACAGACTTATATTAGTTTTTATTTGCTATCCTTCCAGAAATGTGACATCCTAGATATACACATACACTGTACCTTATACATTGTTCCCCTATAATTGTAAAAATTATCACCAGTACCTTAATCGTAGGTTTATTTGTGATGAGCAGAAGACTGATGTTGTTCTGAGCTGTGGTTAGTTGATAGTACTAGAATGAAGGTTAACATTGTGCTAATCCTGTGCCACTCCTGAGTACAGCAGACAAGTAGGCGGTTTGTTATGCAGCTCTTTGGAGAGGACATGAAAGTGTGAGGTGTGGAGGGGAGCGGTACAAACACAGCTGAAAGCACGAAGCAGCCGGCAGTGTAATTTAGTGTCTATGAGTATGTGGCTTTTTTTGCACTGTACTTTAAAGGTTTATGTGACCATGTGGTGAAACAGTATGGGGAAGTGGTCTCTCTGAAAACACCTTAAAAGAAGTTTTTTGCCTTGCTTTGTCTCACAAACAGGTGTGCTGGTACATTTGGGTTGGCAGTTCAGAAATGGAAATACTTCCTAAAGTTGTATAAACTCAAGGAAAGTCAGAAAGCAAAAAATTATTGATTTTTGTTGATTCTTTGATTTCTTACAAAGCAGAAAATGTGTTATGGTTTGTTTTAATCACTGCGATAATCTTAAAATGTACCTGTCCTTTTTCTTTTGAGTGTACTGGGTTGAGGGACAGTGCAACTTCTGGGAGCTTTACAAAAGCAGTTTATGTTTAAGGGGCTTTCATGACATGAAAATTCAGTATGTTGCCTAGTAGGGTTGTTCATTACAGTCTTGCTGTCCTACTCGGTTAAACACTGCTCCTAATTCTTAGTTTTGCGTTGGTCACAAAGTCCCTCTTTATTGCATTGCATGCTTGATGTGCAAGCTAGAAGTTGAAGTGGGCAAGTTTCCCCTTTTTTGTCTTCTGCCTAGTTTAAATGAGATGTGACACTGATTAGGCAACTTTTATCCTAGTGAATCACTACTAGCTTTCATGCTGTGGTCTTGTCCCATCAGCTTAACTGCTGCTTCTGTCATCCAGTTACAATTCACTTTAAGTGTTTTGATTATATATAAAACCTAACTTTGGGGAGCAGATGACAGATCACTGGCAACTTGAAATGACTTGAAACTGGCAACTGGGATGTAAAGTCTTCCCTTGCTTGTGTTATTTTATGTTAATGTGGTGGTTTAATCTGGTGTTTAGCTCTGTGCTATAAAGTCAGTGATACCAAGCCTGAGTTGCAAGAAACCTTCAGAATCTGTTTGGACATCTCTAAATATGCCTCAAATATTCAGTATACCTCTGTGTGGGCAGCTAGTATACAAATATGTTTTACCTTGCAATTATGAGCCAAAACAAGGGCTCAAAGCTCCTTTCTAGAGATGAAGTTCAGAAGTTAATTTAATCAAATGCTGTTGACTTCTTCCAGGTTCCTTTTTTACCTGGAGACTCCGATCTAGATCAATTGACAAGAATATTTGAAACACTGGGCACTCCAACAGAAGAACAATGGCCAGTAAGTCCTTTTGTTTAATAGAGAGTATCAAGTAAAACTAACATTAGTCTACTTTAGCTTTTGAAATTAAATTAAATAGCAGAATACTTGAGTAGATTTTCAGAAGGCAGCTGCCTGATCTCACAAAGCAGAGGATTAGCAGCTGAGATATATTATTTCACTTGGCAAATTGCTGATCAGTATAGCAGTGTTGCTAATGGTAAGCGATGGTAATGAAACTTCTTGATTTCCTTTCTATGTGTGTCCAGTTTCCCATGGCTATTGGTGTGGCATTATGGTCGTTGCTTGATGTTCTTGAGATGCTTGATTAATTAAACTGATTTGAAAGGCTTTAGTCACTTTGAGAAGTAGGAAGAATTTGTAGGTACTTAATTAGGCCTGGATAAGTTGTTGTTTTGGCATTGGGTAAGAAATACCAGATCAGCAGCTTTAAGGATAAACCATTTACCTCAAAGTAACTGGTAATGTAACAAATGCAAATTAATAGTACAATTATCTCTGTTGAGATGACAGTAAATTCAATAGCTCAGTAATACCAGGCCAAACTTAGTGTCAGAGTGCACAATGACCAGCTAACCATGGTTATCAGGCAGATTGACAGGAAGCAAGGCCTGCCTTCTAATGTGTGACTTAGACCTACTGATGAGCACATGGAGTTCTGAATTCCCTCATCAGACAGTCCTCTTTTGTAGCTGAGTTGTGGAGTCGCTCTCCAGACTTGCTAACAAGTCATAGAATCATTCCGTCTGGAAAAGACCCTTGGGATCATGAGTCCAACCATCAGCCCTACTTTATGAAGTTGTCCCCTACAATATACACTCCAACACCATGTCTAAATAACTCTTAAACACATTCAGGGATAGTGACTCAGCCACCTGCCTGGGCAGCCTATTCTAGTGACTGACCACTCTTTTTGTGAAAAATTCTTTCCTAATGTTCAGCCTAAACCTACCCTGTTGCAGCTTGCAGCCGTTCCCTCTTTGCTGACCTCCTTTGCACTCGCTCCAGCACTTCAATATATCTCTTGTGCTGAGGTGCCCAGAACTGGACACAATACTCAAGGTGTGGCCTCACCAGTGCTGAGTACAGGGGGACAATCACCTCCCTACTTCTGCTGGTCACACTATTTTTTTATGCAAGCCTGGATGCCGTTGGCCTTCTTGGCCACCCGGGCACACTGCTGGCTCATGTTCAGCCGCTTGTCAACCAGAACCTTCAGGTTCTTTCCAGGCAGCTCTCCAGCCACACTTCCCCAAGCCTGTAGCGATGCATGGGGTTGTTGTGGCCCAAGTGCAGGACCTGGCGCTTGGCCTTGTTGAAGCTCATACCATTAACATTGGCCCATCAATCCAATCTATCCAAGTCTCTCTGTAGAGCTTCCCTGCCCTCANACCTGCCTTTCATAAACCCATGCTGATGAGGCCTGATTCCCTGTTTGTCCATTACATGGTTGGTTATGGCACTCAAGATGATCTGCGCCATGACCTTCCCTGGTATCGGGGTCAGACTGACAGGTCTGTAGTTTTCCGGATCCTCCTTTTTGCCTTTCTTGTAGATGGATGTTACGTTTGCTACCCTGCAGTCCATTGGGACATACCCCAGTCATATCCCACCTCTGCTTTCCCTCTATACTGTGTTTCCTTTGTGTGAGTGGTTACCTTAAGCAGTGCACAATCAGCAGATGGAGCTATAGGCGTATGTGTGGTCACCATACTGAGAAGAAACTGTAAGGCAGCATTAGCCCCACATTTTCACTCCTTGCCTATGCAGCTCTGTAGGGGAAAGGGTGGTTGACTGGCTATGGCAGCATAAGACCAAGGGTTGACATTGCCCCACCCCACTGGGACTATCAGATGTGGAGAGAAGTCTGGTTGTGTAATGATGAAGGTCGAATTGGGATAACAGTCAAACGGTAGTGTGCCAAGAAGCCATCAGAATGTGCAGGCCAAAAGCCAAGTACAAATACCTAATATGACAGCTAAAACAGTTAAGAAACCACTCAAAAGAACAACTAGATAAACAAGTAGGATGTTACACATCCCTCCTTAAGGGTGGGAGGCCATCCTAAGAGGAGTTCCTTCCAACTATGTTTGACTTTCTTTTAAAAAAAATAAAATAAAAATCCACACTTTCCAGGATTTGTTTGATCTCTAGTACTATGATTATTAAAGTTTATTGTGGCTGTTTCTTTGTCTGTTTCAATAGTTAATGCAAATCTTTTTGTTGCAAAACCATTCAATTAAACATAAGTTCATACTGATAAGGGTGATGATGTGATGGGTTTGGGAAGGGAAATAGTAGATTGGGAAATGAAGAAATAATATGACACTTAAGAAGGCTATTGTAACATTATCCCAAAGGTGTGCAATATCAACGGAGTGAGAAGATTACAAGGGTTGTGCTGTGAAGGGGTTAATGTACTGCTCATTGACCCACTGATGTGTATGTCCCTTAGCTGATACAGAAATTTTTCCAGTTTGAGTTGTTTACAATTTCAGTTAACTGAAGCTTTACTCTTGGGTTATGGAGGTATGGTAGGATTCAATACTGGGAAAGATGGGGGGCTTTCCTCCTACTGATATTAAAGTAGTGAGGTTCCATAAGCCAGGTTTTTCCCATTAGTCAATACAATTTGAATACATTCAGTTCACTATATTTGAAGATGTATTCCACAATGTGCTGCAACCTGGGCTAAAGATTTGAGAGTGGGATAACTCCAATGCTCATGCAATCAGTGAACCATCAGAACCATGGTGGTTCTATGTTCCAAGTTGCAGGTTTCAGCTAAGGTTTCCCCAGTTTATTCTGCTGCTATTGGGCTGCAGTCAGCTTATCTTGGGTGTCAGTGCTCACTATCACTTCCACCCCTCTGCTTGTAGCAGTGGCATCTGCTCAGTCATTCTACCTAGCCTAAGCCGTAGGGTGAGCAGAATGGGGTCAGCTTGGCTCACAGCCAAAGTATGTGAATGTCTTGGCAAAGAAGGTGGCCTGTAATTTCTGCAGTAAACATGTGGAAGGAACATACTTTCCAAAAGGGAAAGCCACTAGGTATACCTAGAAGAGCAGCCCAGGAATCAGACTGCATGGGCAGAGGAGTGAATGCCTATAGTAAAGGGCCAGGAGTTTTAGCTTTCTGGGCATTACCATGGCAACCATAGCTATTTGGCCATCAGTGGTATAGACAGTCTTGTCACACCGAAACCAGCCATTACGCCTAAGGATTGCTGAGCCATCAGTAAACCACACACCGCCCTGCAGGGTGGTTGAAAGCACGGAATTTTCATAGGCAGATCTGAGTGCTATAGGAATGGGAAGGATGAAGCAGGTGAGAATACAATGCTTGGTGCCTGAAAGTTGGGCTCCATCAGTGATGGTGGCAATACCAGGAACTCAGTGCTACGTGTCAGTGGTTTGCATTTGTCCTTCAGGGAAAGGCATGTTGTGAAGGACATCATGAAGAACAGGATGCAAAACATTAAGTGTAAGGGGATGATCCCCATGGTATTTATCAATGTCAAAAAAGGCAAGTGTCAAGTAAAGTGTGCTTCCCTTCACAATACAAGGCTTGCCACCCCTTACTACCAAAATTGATTTGTTTAGGGATCGGGTCTGTGGAACCTCTCCTGGGGCAGTCCCTACCAGGCACCGTTTCTACTCTACTGGACCTTGAATTCAAATCTGACAGTAGGGGTGAGGAGTCCTCAATATTATTGACACTTTTGATTACTTCTTAGGAGATGGGTTACGGCCTGTTGACTTGTGCTCCAGTTCCAGGTGGAATGTTTGTGCAGCAAGGAATACAGAGGAAGGACTCACTGACTAAAGCCAGGGACATATCACATGCTGTGATTTTTAAAGTGCCTGGAGGTTGTGCATGGAGGAGTGAGTAGATAAAGATAAAACAGATTCCAAGACTGTTTCAGGAGTACTTCTGGTACTGGGACACAAGAAGACCTGTGCAAGACCCTGGTATCTACAAGAAGAAATTGAAAGATCCCAGTGTTCTTTCAGTGCTGAAAAGAGGGTTGTATCTTGTGCAACAAATGAATGTGTAGGTCTGCTCAGGAGAATGTCATGGGTGTACTGATGGCAAGAGAGATCAGGAGTGGAAGAAATTTCAGCTAAGACTAAAAGGATCTCAGTAAGGGTATGACTACAGTGATAATATTGAAGCAAATGCACAAAGGTATAATCAATGCTATTCCATGTAAAAGTAAAGTGTCCTTGGTCATTAGAGTGGCTAGCTGCTGGAAGAAACCTTTAAACTTATGTGGGCTCAACAGGGTTTGGTGGTAACTGTAGTTGCATCTTCGGGGAGATGGGATGATAACAAGCGCATCAGAAACTACTTTTTTTAATAGCAGGGACAGTGTTGGGCTGGGTGCACCTGTAAGGCCAGACAGAGCCTATTAATATTTAATGTCCTCTGGATCCTTTTTGACTAGCAGGCACCATAGTGTCTCACTGGGATGATGTCCCCACAAGTCTTCACCTGCAAAGGGGCATCTAAAGCATGATTAATAACCAACACAGCTATGCTCAACTCTAAATTTGTGAGACTGGCCAGGGAATAACCAGAGCCTGTAGTCATCCTGGGACACTTCTCTCTAGACATAAGTTGTTGATGACCAAAAGACAGTCTGTGTTTTCTGCAGTAATTTGTAGTCAGATTCCAGACCCTTAAGTGAGGGTCCAGCCTTCTGATTCTGAAATTTGTAAGGTATCCCACCTCATATTTGCAAGCCAGGCTAAGTAATCAACAGTAATAGATTTGCAATAATGCTTAGTTTGGCTAAGTGTAGGTTTGTGAAAGGGCACATAGAGATGATTGTGATGCCTCCATTACTCAGTTTCAGTAATTGATGATATTTGTAAGTCTGGGCTTCAAGAATTTTAAGTATTACTGTTTGAATCCAAATAAGACCAAATATTTCCTTCCCAGTCTTCTTGGTCAATATATAAGGCTTTACACGTTTTTTGTTGCAGAAACTCCCCTTTTCTGTAGCTTCAGGCTGCTGGTCAAGCTGCTCAGGCAGGTGTTGCCACCAAGGAAACCATGATGTGCTTTAATTTCTCCATGCAAGCCTGCATACTTTTAACACAGACTGGGGAAAGTCTTGTCTTCCAGTGCAGGCTGAGTATCCTGCCGGGCTTGAGATAATTCTCACGGTAGGGGGACAGCTTGGGCTTTGGCCGCATTCAAATGGTGCTCAGTATTTCTGAGACAGTGAGCAAAGAGGAGCAGGCAGAGTAACTTCCACTGTTTTTGTCTTTGTGAATTTCTCTAATTACAGTAAGTAGGGACAATGGAAGAAGTACTTCCCTCCATCATAGAATGCAGTGTATGTGGGAGGGGCAAAGCCACCAAATAGGGCGCCAACTACAGGGTTGGGACAGGTAACAATGCGGTGTACTACATCAGTGACCAAGTATTAGTAGGGTCTTCTGAAACATAATTTCATTCAGCTGAAAGACAGCCCTGTGAAGTTCCCTTTCCATGAAAAGCTGAACTCTTTCTAACTAAAATAACATATATGTCACTTTTCTCTTTCTAGGGGATGACGAGTCTTCCAGATTATGTCACTTTTAAATCTTTCCCAGGGATGCCACTTCAACATATCTTCAGTGCTGCTGGTGATGATTTGCTTAGTCTTCTGCAAGGCTTATTCACATTTAATCCTTGTACAAGGGTTACAGCTACTCAGGTATAGCACACTTGTGTCCTAATGTTCATTGACCTTACTTTAAATATCAGATAAATGTGATTTGAAGCCAGTAACCCAAGTTTGAAATTAAAGGAGAAATGGTTGATTCTGAAAATGTTGCAGACTCTTTTTGTTCGGACTACTGATTTCTTATGTGAAGTTTGAAAAATCTTATTTCTGTCACACTGCTAGGGAAGCATCCAAGAAACAGCTGTCCCCTTAAGGCCAACAGTCCCTCATTGCTTGTTAGGCAAGGTAGATTCCAATCAAGGTGATTAGTGCAGGAATTAAGTATCTTTTTATTAGAAGACTTCTCCAGACCACATTCAGGGTTTTTTTTGTCATAATTTTAAAGAAATTTTAATGTAAGTTTCCAAATAATTAGTCCAGCTATGCTTGGGACACTTTCTGTACTAGTTTGTATGGATGAAGTTGTTTTACAGCTTGTATCGTCGGATGGTGACTTGAATATTCAATATGTACGATTCTTCTCTTGTAGCGTTTTTATTGACAATGCCACACTTAAGGCAGGAAACAACTTGTGCTTTTTGTATTGGCCTGATTTATGGCTGGCATTGAGCACCTTGTAACTGACACAAGCAATAGTAATAAGCAAATCCAAGTGCTGTGGCAGTCATTGAGAACACAAAAATCTTAATTTGCCCCAAGGCCACTTTCTAGTATGGAAGTGGCCAAGTAGCTCTGAAGTCAAAAATCAAGTGCTTTATTTCATTACAATTTCTGTATAGATGGTGGTGTGATTATTTTTCTTCCACTGTGGTTAAGGCATTGAAACAGAAATATTTTAGTAACCGACCAGGACCCACTCCGGGAAATCAGTTGCCAAGACCCAACTGTCCTGCAGAGGCTGTAAAGGAGCAGCAGAATGCAGTTTTAAACTTAAAAAGGAAAAGAACAGACGGAATAGATCAAGGTAACTTCTTAATGTTTAATCTGTTTTAAAACAGGAGGTACATGTTCGGGGAGAATGTGATAGTTCTGGTGTTTGAGAACAAAAGCTCTCTGAATGAACTGTGTCCCTGGGCGCCAGTACCAGCTGAAGCTCTTTAATAATTTATGGTTAAACATAAATGCTTTATAGAATCATAGAATCATATAGGTTGGAAGAGACCCTTGGGATCATCGAGTCCAACCATCAGCCCTACTCTACAAGTTCTCCCCTACACCATATCTCTCAACACCACATCCAATCTACTCTTAAACACAGTCAGGGATGGTGACTCCANTCACACTATTTCTAGTACAAGCCAGGATGCCATTGGCCTTCTTGGCCACCTGGGCACACTGCTGGCTCATGTTCAGCCGCCTGTCGACCAGCACCCCCAGGTCCTTTTCTGCCGGGCAGCTCCAGCCACACTTCCCCAAGCCTGTAGTGATGCATGGGGTTGTTGTGGCCCAAGTGCAGGACCTGGCACTTGGCCTCGTTGAAGGCCATGCCATTAACACTGGTCCATCTATCCAGTCTATCCAAGTCCCTCTGTAGAGCATCCCTGCCCTCAAGCAGATCAACACTCACCTAGGGTGAGAACTATTTAGTTATGTGTTCTAACTCCTATATGGAAACTCCAGTCTCCCCAAAACAGTAACAGGTACTTCATGTATCGTATGTCAGACATATGTCTGACACTAAATTACTCAGACTATCCAGTACAGACAAATACTGGTTCTTAAGCTTGGAGTTAATCTTAAATAATAGCTGGAATAAACCAGCAGCTGTCAGGTTAGCATCAGGTTTTTCTTATTGCCAGTATGAGACTCTGTTTTGATACAATATGGGTATCTTTGGAATGGAAATGCCTACATGAAAGTGTATTTCCTTTTGAATTCACAGACAGGTTCATAATTTTTGACCTATTGTTTCTTAGTCCATGGTAAATTAAATTAGTTTAAGATTCTGATCCCAAAGAAAAATTAAATAGTTGACTATTTGCATGCTTTCTGCTGACCATAGTACCATGGGTTAGCTGATGTGGAAATTTGTCGAGTTACCGTAGCTTAGGTAATTAACCAAAGCTTTTTAGCTCCTTTTGCAACACCATGTGGGAGTTTGTGAGTAACATCTTAGAGTATATGCCCTAAGCTATGCCTATTAACTAAAGGATAGGAAAGAGGAAGAAGTGCTTCCTTCAGTCCTGTGACTTCACCATGTGACTTTCACATTGAGCACAGTTTTCAGAGGTGTATCAAGCTAATTGCTTTAACAGCTTTCCCAAAAACTCTTCTTCAGAATGAGGAAATTCGGTATGTGTTAAATGCCATAAGTTATCGGATTGTCTATAACTAAGGTATTTAGGATGTCAGCATTACTTTTTGAGGCATTTGAGTGTCAGTATAAAAAGCAGTGTCACTTTCACTAAGTGCTTCTTGGAGCACATCAGAGAATCCATTACGCTCTGTTTAGCTGGGCTGCAGAATCTGAGGTTCTCCGGAGTAGATTTCCTAGTGCCAACCAACCTTAAAGGAGAGAGCTGATGTTAGAGCTGGCGAATCTGCTATCCTGGATTTTATTTTACATCCTTTTATGTGGCATTATCACCTAGAGTTAAAATCTGCATGTTGGTTTAGAAGAAAAATACTTCAGTTTTTGTTTAAATAAAATTTGAAGGACAGCGTGCTTTTGTTGCTATCGAGTGTGGAAATGTGCAAAAGTAATTTCAAAGAGAAATAAGTTAAATCCCTGAAATTTTTAGGCTGGCCTGTGCTCTCATTCTGCACAGTATATTCTCTTTCCCTCAGGCATGTTGATGTGGCAGTCTGGATCTTAGATGAATGGATTGAGTAATTCCTGATGGGTACCCTCTTATAAAAGGTTGGCGCTGGGGCCTGGCTGCCAGGAGAAATAATTTATGCCATTGCCATAAATTCTGCTTTTCCATAAGAACAAAACCCTGTAACTGTGGGGTGTGTTCACCAAACTTCAACGTGCAGCAGCTGTGCTTCTCAAAATCAGCCACTTAGATGTTGGGGAAGGCTATCCCTAGATGGATGACTGCCTGTGAAAAGTTTTAAACATACATAATATCTAGCCTTTGCTACCACTTATTTCTATTCAGCAGGGTATGTGGAGACACTGATGCTATGATGACATAATTATTCACCTTCTCCACTCTAGCAGACATTTAATCAAAACAAGCATGCTTCTTTCCCAGTGCACCAAATTCTAGTCACATTAGTCTGCATTTCTATGGAACCTTAAGTTTGCAAAACAGAATATAAAAGATATAGCACTGAACTTTTTCCTGAGTTAATGTAGTATAGGAAATCTATCTCATTTCAGAACTGTTCTATGTTGGGTTGGAAAAAAATACCATTCTGTTCATATCTAAGGTTAAGAATGTGTATTGTTTGGGCAGTCAATTAAAGTTCATGGGTGTGATTCAGTGTCAGTGTATTTTAGAGGAGACCTTTGCCTATAGGGACGGCAGAAACAGTTGAATCCTTTCGTGGTAGGCTTTGTATCTGTCCCAGAAGGCAGCTATGGCTTATTCTACCTACAATTATAAATCAGTAGCCTGTGAAGAAGTGAGAAATGCAAGACTTTACAGATCTAGTTACTTACTTTACAGACATCCAGATCTGGAATAGAATCAGAAAAGTGCTGCTGACCAAATATCCTATCTACAGCTAATACTAGCAAAGGCACAGTTAAAGAATGAGGCAGAGACTAAAAGGGCGATATTACTTCCTAAAGACACCTTACTGCTGGGTAGTGACAGCATGTAAGGAAAATGATGAAGGGTATCTGTGTGGTGGGACAGGGCTAAGCCTTAGATCGGCTTGCCTTTCTTAGGTTTGAAAGTTGAATTAATGGCTAGCTTTTATACTAACAAAGATAAGTACTTACACATATCCCAACTGCAATTAACACCTAATTATAGAATTTGAGACTCATTTGGAGTACCTGTACTGATTCAAGTGGGCTTTGATTCTAGCACTTTTTCATAGATTCATTGGAAAAAGCTATCATACTTACTGCTGCAGCAGAAGCATTAACCAGCTAAGAGTAAATGTATCTCAAAAAGAGTATCAAATGAACACTAAAACTTTGAGGAGGGGGTCAAACCCCTTTACTGTGGTAACAATGTGATTTACGCTTTTCAGGATTACCAAAAAAATTGATTTTTTGATTGCGGTGGATGGTGGATGAAAACGGCCCACGTTCAAACCATAGAAAAACGCTGTAATAGTCACTGGATTGTTATTTTGTACTATTTTCATATGGAAAACCTGATTTTAATATTTTATTGCTGGAATTAAGGTTATTAACCCTACTTTTTTAATAAAATTATTTCTAATCAACACAAGAAGAATTCCTTTTTCTGGTTTACTGTCTCATTACTTTGACTGATGCTTTGAGGTAGTAACTGTTAAAACTGCTTGCTGGCTTCATGTTTACACAGGCTAATTTTGCAGAATCTTTATGCTGAATCACGTGCTGTTATGTATAGGTGCACACGCTAAAGAGGAAAACTGCAAATACAGCCTTCTCACCTGGAGCTTAGATGTCCATATGATTGGTAGCCCTGTAATAAATGTTGAAAACCACGTATCATTATAAGGGGAGGGTGGGATGCTTTTTTTTTTCCAGTTAATATGCCAATGTAATAACAAATGAGTTTGCATGTGCTCATCCAGCATGCATTAAGACTTCCAAGGACACATCCACTATATTGAAAACAGTATGATGCACAGATTGAATGTGAAGTGTTGGGGTTGTTGTGTTTGTGTTTTTTTCAGACTCCAGTCTTCCAGGAGAAATTATCTGAGAGCATATAAATACTGTTTCCTTCACAGCCTCAAGATTGCAATGAGATGGAGGGAGATGCAGCTGGGAAAACTATACCAGCCCTCCTGACAACCTGTGGCTGTTGAACTGTTCGTAGTACAGATGCTGGGCTCAGATGCTGCCTGATCTCCAGCATGGCTGTGCTGCAAAGCGGCTGCTGGGTAACCACAAACTTCTGCATTGAAGAGAAACAAGCCAGTAGGTGCTGTTGATGCAGCTTAACCGCATGCCCACCCCTGTTGTGCGCTGGATCTCGGGAATACCTGGTGAGCCAATGTCATTTTCCCACCTGTGAACAGCTTTCAGCATTCTGTTTTTAATGTGCGTGACAAGCAGAAGATTTCGAGGCTTTTAGAAGATGTTGCAGGCAGAACGATAGACTTAACTTTTAAGAAGTAGTGAAATATTTATTAAGGTGAAATGGTGATTTAACAAAATTAGTAGTAAATGTGACTGTTTTACAAGTACAATGGTAAGGTACACTTGTTTACTTGATGTATAGAGGACAGCATCAGACAACCTGTCATGGATACCCTCCTATTGAGTCACGATGTTCAGAAAGGACCCCCTTGCCGTCTAAACTCCTCAGGGAGGAGTCTGATTGTGGCTGGATCCAATCCTAGTCCCAGACTTGGTCAACGTTTTATCATAGAATCTTAGAATCCTTTGGTTGGAAGAGACCCTTGGGATCATGGAGTCCAACCATCAGCTCTACTCTACAAAGTTCTCCTCTGCACCGTATCTCTCAGCACCACATCTAATCTACTTTTAAACACAGTGAGGGGTGGCGACTCCACCACCTCCGTGGGCAGCTGATTCAGTGTCTGACCACTCTTTCGATGAAGAATTCTGTCCTAATGTCCAGCCTAACCCTACCCTCTTGCAGCTTGCAGCCATTCCCTCTTGTTCTGTCGCTGATTGCCTGTGAGAAGAGACCAGCACCAGCCTCTCTACAGTGGCCTTTCAAGCAGTTGTAGAGAGTGATGAGGTCTCCCCTCAGCCTCCTCTTCCTCAAACTAATCAGTCGCAGCTCCCTCAATCGATCCTCGTAAGATTTATTCTCCAGGCTCTTCACCAGCTTCATTGCCTGCCTCTGCACTTGCTCCAGCCTCTCGATACCTCTCTTGCACTGAGGTATCTTTTCTGTCTAAAGGATTATATATGCACAATCAATCTTTTATATTACTTAGCTAAGATTTCAAACTTTAGCATGCTATTAGTCGCTTACCTAGAATCTGTTTCGGCAAGGAATCTCTCAACTTTGAGGAGTAGAACCTTATGCAAACATCCTAACTCAAGGGGGGATCCTGACATGCAGCCCCCTGCCATGCAGGAGAGCTGAAAAGGCTCTTGGGCTGTCCAGTATTTTATAGAATAAGATAATTGACCGATAGTTGTATTTCATAGGAGTAAGATGTCTAGTTCTCCACTCCAGGCACTGTTAGGACTGTGTTGTCAGCCCAAGTCCAAGCAGGAGTTGGGGAGTTTGGAGACAAACAAGGAAAGCACAGTGCCACAGAGGAAGAACATCTATCTTACTCCTTCATTTTACTTGTTTTACTTCATTTTACTCATGTGTTACTTTGTTTTACTCATGTTACTTCGTTTTACTCATGTTAACTTTGTTTTACTCATGATACGTCGTTTTACTCATGTTACTTCGTTTTACGCCTGTCTTCAGCCAATGTGGAGTATGCTGACCTTGTAAGGGAGAACAGTTGCTAGTCTCCCAAATATCCTGCTGTGTTCCTTATTGGTTGTTGGCAGTTGAAAATTAAAGTTAATTTTTCTACTAAGATCTAATCAACAGTGCTGAGAAAATGTTTTTCAAATAACATTAGTTATAGCAGGTTTCACTGTCTGTGTAATCAAGCGTCATCATCCTGAATGCAGGCTCAGGGACTGAGAGGGCTGCAGTCCTACTTCTGTCAGGCGTATGTACACAAGTAAGCTAGTCTGACCAGGGAAGAGTGAGTTAGGAGTGCTGTAAATTTTTTTGCATTGAACTTGCCTAGGACAGCATTCTGACTACACTTCGAAGTCTGGAAACCTTCAGCCCCTGAAACAGAGACTGGATTTTTCCAGTGAGTATCCTAACTATTGCATATAATGAATGGAGTTTGCAAGGCAGTGACAACATAAGTATTCTGCCAGCTCTGCTGTGAGAGTAACACCATTTTCTTCTTGTCAAATTCTGCATATGCCCAGACAATGTCCTCTCCTGAAGGAAACCTTTTCCAATAGAACAAGTAGCAATTCTGTAAGCTCCTGCTGGCAAAAGTTGTAGAGTAGCTACTGAGTGAGATGGGCAGTTGGTGTTTGAATGGATAGAGCACAGGTATTGTGCTCTGTAAGAGGGGTTAAAGAGAGGATATTTTGTGACCAAAGCTACTGCCTTACATGCTTCAGTCATGTTTACCACAGCAGATGCTCAAAAAAAGCCGTACTTCTATACCATAGTTCAGGATCTGTTCCCTTGCAGCTCCCACACTGCAATTCACTTGGCATGCTATGCACTGCATGTATGGTTGGGGCTGTCTGTACTGTTGAGGGTACACAGGTTTCAGCTGAGTTCATGAATAGAGCTGCCTGTGTGAGTGTCTAAAATTGCCTTGCTGTTAATGGTGTTGGTGTGCATAGATATAGAGTACATACATCACAGTATGGTTAGAAAAGGATCAGCACAGTATTTTTTCTTAATCTTGGGCTTTTGGGCAGTTTTATTTAACTTTTGTGACTTAGGTCGGAACTCTGTAAGGAATATTTGGGACTTGTGTTGACTGTAACTTAGAATAGAATCATAGAATC
>VZTM01013916.1:67570-94595 GCA_013400555.1 Jacana jacana | reverse complement strand
CCCCATCTGGGACTGGTCAGCAACATCTACCACAACAGCAAGAGCTAGTACAGAAGCCAGGGTAACTTCAGCTCGGATCTGCCCAGTCTAGGGTTAGGTCTATTCTACAAGTACATACGCACAAGAACTTCAAAAATACTAGGATATGATGCAAGTAGTGAGACACCAACAGAAGAGGAGTTTAATGGTGGACAGTCCCTAGAAAGATCAGGAGAGGAGGGGAGTTAGACTAGCCCTTCCCCACCCTGGGACAGGGAGCAGAGGCTGACACAGCCCCCCACACAAGAGGGCTCCGAGCTCCCACAGCCTGGCTGGGAACAGCAGGCGAGCGCGCTCCCAGGGTGAGCCGCAGGGTCTTCCACCCCGCGCAGAGGGGCCAGGCAGATGCTTTCTCTGAATGTAGCTGAAGACTGAGGAGAGGCAGAGGATGGCTTGGAGAAGAAGGGGTCCGCTAGCCTGCTGGGGCTAGCATCTGGTCTCGTAGATCCCGCTCCTGCCGATGTACCTCACCCATTTTATCACATCATGGTCACTGTAGTTCAGCTTTGGCTCAAAGACTTTCAGGTAGCGCACCTTCAGCCCAGAGGGTGCGAATGGGACCTATAGAGAAAGGGAAAGGCAGCAGAGAGCATTGGAACAGAGGCTTAAGATGCTCTCTGTACACAAGGGCCAGGAGCCCTTCGCTACACATCTAGAAATGGACCAAGAGCCTCTAGTCCCTTCCCGACTCCCTGCGTGCTTGGTGACAGACTCCAGTGGCTTTAAGGAGTTTCCTTCCATTGGCTTTGCCACCTGGCTGGCCTCACAAAGAAGAGTCAGGGGCAGCCCAGGACAGGGATTGCCCAAACGTGCAGGGCTCCCCGAGGGCAGAAGGGACCAGAGGGACAGAGCTCCACCAAGGACACCTGCGCCCGGGGAGGCAGACCCAGACTCACCTCAAAGTTCATGGAGATGGGGGGCCGAGCCCACTTCTTCTTGTCGTTGGTGGGCAGCAGCTCAATCTCCGCACTGATCTGGGATTCCTTCATTCCAGCCATACGTTTTATCCTGCCAGAGAAAGACCAGAGTGAGGGGGTGCTGAGTTCATCCTCCCCTTCACCACAGGGTGCTGTGGGCAGACCGGAGCAGAACCGGCTCCCCCGGCCCTGCACGCTCACTCACTTCCAGACAATGGCATTCTCACTGGCCTTGTACTTCGCCTTCCCTTTCATACAGATGACTTGCACCCCACTGGTGTTGAGAGGTGTTGGGATCCGGACCTGGAAGGCAGAGTCTGGTGAGCTGTGCAAGCAGATTGCAGCCTGGGCAGCCTCAGGGGAAGACATCTCCCTCCCAGGAGAACTCAGCCTCCCCTCTCCCACCTCAGGTCCCGGAGAACAGCAGCTGCCATGAGGCACCCTAGGTCAGTTCTCCAGCTCCTTCCTTGGATTTAAAGGTGCAAACGCGTTTTCAGAAAACGCCAGGCAGTGAGGAACAGGGCAGAGATCTCCAGTTCATGGCCAGCATTGGGCAGATGAGCTCAGGCTGGACCCCAGGCTGCCCAGGGAGGTCTGGCTGCAGCAGGCTCTGCACAGCCTTCCCCAGAAAGGGCCTACACTGCGAATCCACCCTTCGCCCATCACACAGCTCACAGCCTGTTGCCTGTCAGACATTCTGCAGCCTGTGGCTGATGGTACATGAACCTTTGAGCGGCCAAGACATCCAGTGAGCAGTGGCTGCAGGAAGGGAAGCCTCTGCCAAGGTGGCTGTGGAACTGAACAACTTCCACCTCCCTACTCCATGGCAGTTCCCTCCAACAGCACAGCAGCACCACACATCTGTGGGCCACTGGGTTCACTCTGAGTCCTGTACAAGCCTGAGAACTCATCTGTGAGGACTCCACAGCAGGCAACAAAAAGGCACAATTCCTAGACACAAGAAGCCACAGTTTTTTTATGCCCTTACCTCTATCTTCTGAGCTAGCAAGGAAGGTTTGAAGTTTGATTTGATCACCACCTTCACTTCCAGTTTGGTTCGACCCACCTCCCGCACCAGTGGGATCACACGGAAGGGAAGGATAATGTCCTTAGTGGTTCGGTATCTGCAGTGATGCAAGCAGTAGCAAACTCTGAGGAGGTATTAACTCCCTTATGGTCCCAAACTGTACCACCTTCCCAAAAGGACAGCCTCTGCATACAGGGAACATCTTAGGGACATCAGCTAGAAAGAGAGCCACCCCAGAAGGAAGCAGCAGTAAGATCTCCGCTGACCTGGGGCAGTGAAGTCCCAAGTCTTATATTGAGTTCCTGCCAACAGCCCTGTTCAAGGACTCCAAGTTTTAAGCACTAAAAATCCAGATACAGCAAGGTAAAGGGTAAGGAAAACCACACTCAACACTACCGTTGTGGCAAAGAAAACCATGCAGCTGGGCTTCTACCAAAGCTCTAACACAGGCTTTGGGGGATGCTCTACAGAGCCCACTCTGAAAAGAACACAAGTACATATTCTTTAAATGCTCAAGGGCTGCAAACCTGCTCAAGAGCAGCACCATTAGTACAAGGGCAAGCTGATGCCAACACCAGCCTGCTCGTGCCGCACCACCTTACCTCATGAGCTCAAACTCTCCATCTGGTGGGATGAAGCTGATGCTCCTCTCAGAATCGAACTTGCTGAGCCTCACGCACTGGTGGAAAGTGCAGTCATCAATGGCGATTGACTGTTTCCCACTAAAAAAGCCAGGAGAGTTAAACAAGTACAAGCTGCAGCCCCGGTACCTCAGTGCGAATCTGCCCAGGCGGAAACTACTCTACAGAGCACGCTGCCATCACGGGTGTCCGGGGAACGGGGAGGCAGGGTGAGAATTAAGGGAGAGCAGGCTCTTGGCTACAACTTCTCTTATTTCACCACCACAAAGACCATACTTCAGAAGGCTTGTTTAAAAGAACTCTCTCCCTCCTCTCCCCAGTGAGGAGAGAGATGAGTAGCACCCCTCCTTGTCATAGCCACCCCCACAGTGCTCAGGTCTGCCAGCCAGTAGCACCTCAGGGGACTCTGCAAGGCCAAGTCTTCTTGCAGCACGCTTCAACAAGAGGAAACACTTTCCTGTCCACAAAGCTATCCCACTGCCACACAGCCAAGAGGTGCCAGATTCAAGGAACCCAAAGGAACCTGAAGCTCAGTTCCTTCACAGCTGTTGATGTCCACAGCACTAGCAGAAGGTTTGATTCTCAACTGGTTGGCCAGAGACCACAACATTATACATAAAGTTTCTTTCTCTCACCACTAAAAATCTAGACAGCTACCACCCATCCCCGTGTGGGTGCACCAGCCCAACCTGCCAGTGCTCAGCTCGTCCCAAGTTCTAGTCTCCGAGAACACCTTCCTCAGTACAGGTCCTGAGCCAGCCAAGAACTCCTCTCAGCTACTGAAAGGGAACAGAAAAGGAGGTGGTGGCAGCAGCAAGACTCAGCAGTTTAGAGGAAGTGTAGCAATACAGATACAGAATGATAAATATCAAATTGTGATATTTAGGCCGCCTCAACTCCCCCTGTGCTCAGCACTGGTGAGGCCACCCCTTGAGTACTGTGTCCAGTTCTGGGCACCTCAGCACAAGAGAGATATCGAGGTGCTGGAGCGAGTGCAGAGGAGGGACACGGAGCTGGTGAGAGGACTGGAGAATAAGGCTTATGAGGAGCCATTGAGGGAGTTGGGATTGTTTAGTTTGAGGAAGAGGAGGCCGAGGGGAGACCTCATCACTCTCTACAACTGCTTGAAAGGGCATTGTAGGGAGGTTGGTGCTATTCTCTTCTCATGGGCAATTAGTGATAGAATGAGGGAATGGCTTCAAGCTGCAGCAGGGTAGGGTTAGGCTGGACATTAGGAAAAAATTCTTCCCAGCAAGAGTGGTCAGTCAGTGGAATCAGCTGCCCAGGGAGGGGGTGGAGTCCCCATCCCTGACTGTGTTTCAGAGTAGATTGGATGTGGTGTTGAGGGACATGGTGTAGGGGAGAACTTGTAGAGTGGGGCTGATGGTTGGACTGGATGATCCCAGGGGTCTCTTCCAACCAGAATGATTCTATGATTCAACCGCTGGGAGCAACAGGAGAGCAGTGCAAGTGTGCTGAGATGGTGTAAGCACTGCAGGCAGGTCCAGCTCTCCCAGGAATCACTGCAGTTGGAAGGGATTGCCCCTGGCTGCTGGGTTATACAACACAGGGGGCAGTTTGTGCTTCATAAGTGGAGTCAGTCTCTCCTAACCTGTGGCCTAGGTGACAGCGCTAACCGTCTGGTTGCCAATTCTTTGGAATGCTGCTGGGAAAGCCCTGCAGCTCTGGGGCTCAGGCAGCATCACTCAAGTTTGGTGTTGCCACACAATAGATGCCAAAAAGCAACCAGCAGCAGCTGTCCCTTTTGGTCACCTTGTAAATAAATGCTTCTGGAGAGTGACATCTCCAAGCTCTTGCCCACCTGAGAACTACCCCACAAGAGCCCCTGTCCATCCTGCTTCTGTAGCTCAAAACACCAGCACATTGACAGGCAAAAGCACTAAGAGCACAGGTTCTGGACAGCGTTACTGACTTTTCAGAGGCTGACACAGATGAAATTTTGGCTAGGATATATCCCCACTGGGTGGCCACCTGAGGAGGCACATCCATTCTACTGGCTAGACTCAGGTACAGGAAAGATGGCTTAAAGGTGACAGTGAAGTGATAGCTCTTGGCTTGGTTCTGAGAGAAAAGGCAAATAGCAGCTCAGCTCCGTTCACAGGAACCATGGTGGAAAGTGTCTGATATCCAAGTTACATGCACAAATCACACAAAGCAAGAGACAAGGGGGAACAGCAGAGAGCACACACAGCTGAAGCAATTATCTACCTTCCCAATTCACTGGGGGTCAGCAAAAACAAAGAAAACCAACAACAAAACAAGCAAGAGAAACACAGTTGAGTTGCCAATAGTTGGTGAGAAAAGCGGCCATCCCTTTTATCTCTTCACTCCAAGCAGGGGGTGAGGCACAGGAAGAGGCACAAGACCTCTTCTCAGCCTTGGGGTGGAGACTGGGGTACAGCTGGGCTCCTGGAAGGGGTGAGCTCCTGTCACATCAACCCCCCCCCCCAAACATCTGCAGGGGGAATCTCCCAGCACTGTCAGCTGCTACAGTTTGGGGGGGAGCAGTCCAGTCAGAGCAGACTCCCTCATTGCTCTTTGGGAGCACCACTGCTGCACCCTACAGTTAAGAGTCTCTGCACTGGCTGGAACTGCTGGAGACACAAGCTGTGAGAACCCAACAGACCAAAACACAAGGAAAAAACATCTTGGGGAAGTATTTCCAGCTGTGAGAACGCCACACTTAATGTGTTTGAATCTTGGAGAGCTGTAGAGATGCCCTCTGTATTGAGTGCCTCAGGCCAGCAGCCAGCACGGTGGCTGACCTGTCCTGAGAAAAGCTAGCCCTAACATCTGAAGGGAAGAAAAGATCAGCCTCATCTGTCAGACTAGAAAAGCTGATAAGCTTTCATAAGAGCCCCTGGTGGCAACTGGATCTTACTCTAATGTATCTTACCTTTTCCCCGTTTCATCCGCAGTCCCTTTGCCCTGTTTCTCAATGACAATCTTGTCATTCATGCCAAACTTGCACTCTGGCATTCCACTCAGGTAACTCTTCATCACCACTCTGCCAGAGACATGGGCACTCAAAACCTGACCTGGTGGAGAGAAGGGCGCAGTTCAGAACACTCACACCTGGAAGGGGAGAAGGATGCCAGGTCTACAGCTCCTGCTTACCCTGGGGGGACATCAAGAGATTCACGCTCTCCAGCACATCAAGGAACAGCTCATTGCGACGATATTTGATCCCTTCACGTCTCCATCCAATCTGTCCAGTCACCTGGCTGGTGATCTGGGACTGCTCTTCCTTAGTCTGAAAAGAAGAAACTATCTTAGACCTCTAGACAAACTCAAAGACTAAGAAAGCTTGCTCTAAATTCAAGTTTGCCATTTATTACACACAAATGCTTTTGACACCTAGATATGGTTAATGTCACCCCCTCACAATTTGCTCATTGTCTCCTCAGTACAGCAAATCCTATGCCCAACTCAAAACCGGTCACACCACAGGAAAGGCTCTTCCGTTTTGTGACCCAGTCCATTTGGCACATCTGTCACAGCAGCCCATGTTAAGCAGAGAAGCAGCTAACAGACCAATTCACACCAGTTCCACATGAAACCGCAGAGCCACAAGAGAGCTGGTCCCCAGGGACTGCTCCCCAGTAGCAGCAGTCATTAGTTACACAGCAACATAACGCAACACACACACCTAGCAGTGCCCAGGCTCTACACCTCCCAAGAGCACTGAGGATCATGTCAAGAGGCACTGGGAGGTTTCTTTCCTACCTGATGCTACAGACGGGGTCCAGTCACACGCAGAAAGTCACGAAGGAGATGTACAGTAGCGAGCGTGGTGCACACAGGGTTAACGGGCAAGCGGGTCAGTAGCAAGAAAAGGGAGGAAGGGAGAAAGAGGCAGGTTAGGTTTAAGGCTACCTCAGGACAGGAACAAAGCAGGCCAACTCATCATTAATTAGGCAGCTAATCAGCACAAACAAGAGGGGGCTTTGCCCTTTACTTCCCCTCAGGAAACCCAGCACTCCCAGCAGTGAAATGGCTTTTCAGACCAACCTGTTATCATCACCCAAATACAAGGTAGAGCAGAGGCAGTGACAGGCCAAGCTAAATTCCACTCCCAGCAGAATTCCTATGCAGAGCAGACTCCTCATTTTGCTTTCTTAAAGCATGCCCTGGACATTTACCACAGCACAGATGCCCAGACTAGGAGAAGTACAAGGCATGCAGGACGGCAGGCACCTTTTGCTGAATCCTGTTTAGTTATAGCCTATTCATTCTGCCCCTTCCACCACACGACTGCAGAACAAGTGGGTCCTGGCCCAGCAGCCCTGCACTGGGCCACCAGGGTGGGCAGTACACAAACTTGGCTTGACACCAGCAGTGGCTTGGTTTCACATATGCTCCTGCCACAAACATAGTCACTCCTTGAGCAAGCAGAGCCATTATCACACCACCTAACATGCAGAGAGCTTTATACTCCCCCAGGAACTGCCTAGGAGTGGCTCAATGCACTACTAACTACCTGCCTTGTCTGTCTCACAAAAGCAGCCTCCTTATCTGCCTTGTTCAATGCTTTATTCAGGCTTAAGAGGAGTAAGAGAGGTAGATATAGTAGTTCTTTGGCTTCCAAAGGGTCACAGATCACATGTTAACTTCCATTTCCCACAACAGCATCAGCACCATGAAAGCGAGCAGATGGATCTGGGAGCAGAAGCTGGGAGCACCTAGTATCACAAGCGTTCCCTCAGGACTGGGAGCTTCCCTGAAGGTAATTCAGCTCAAACTGGACAAGAACATTCAATTTGTGGTACTCAGTTACCAGCACGTTGACCAGGTTAAAGGCAGACACTCACCAGCAGGTTTCCTGGGCTCTGGCTGGTGACAGCCCTCTTCCTGCTCTAAAAGGGCACTACCAGCATTTTAGCACCACAGCATGTCTCAGGTTTGGGGTAACACCACAACTAAGTGTCAGCTAACTCTCGCTCCCAGGAAGCAGTTGGAGGGGAAGTACAACATTCCGCTAGTTAACGAGACGCAGACAGAATCTGAAGTGTGAGAAGGGGGCACAGCTCCACCTCAAGCTCAGAATGTGTTTAGCCTAAGTGGGAGGGAGGTGTCTGAGCCAGTGCCAATACTGGCTCTGATACAGGATGTCAGCATGTCCCACAGTTGGGCTACTTGAGTAGTGGGACAGGGACTAGAAGTGAAACCACATTGCACACCAGCACCTTCCAAAAATCTGTTTGCTACACCACCTTGCTCCCAGAGCACAGGGACACTTCCCCTGCAAGCAACGCAGCACTGGTAATTCAAAAAAGAAAAGCCAAACAAAAATCCACAAAACAAAACCAAACAGATCTTGTATTCCAAGATCACTAGCCCTGGAAGGCCACTGTAGCCATACGAGATGGGCGTTTGAAGGGCAGCACTTCTGTAAGCTTCAGATCTTTGAGAACAAAGTCAGAAAGTTGAGCTTGGGAAGTCTGACATAGCTGTGGGTTTTGCTCCTCCAGTTCAGCAGGACACAAGCCCGGGGAAAGCACCACTGTGATCTAAGCAGGGATAAGGGAACATGTATGACAGACAACCCAGTGCCAGATTTCAGCCCAAGATACCCACCTGAAGCTGGCTGTAAGTGAAGGAGTTGGAGACTAGATGCACCAGAGAAGAGAGCAGAGAAAGAAATATGGCAAGTACTGTTTCAATTGTTGCCCTGGTCATAGTGTGCCCGGAAAGGATTATTTCGGCTTTTTGACCTGGGCTACAGAAACTTCACACACAGAGCAGACTAACTGCTTACTTTTGAGAAGCTGTAGCCCAAAAGTGCATGTAAGGGAAGGAATAAGCCTATTGTCGTAAGTAGCAAGATGCTGTGACAGTGGTTTGCACAAAACAGCACAGAAGTTTGTTAAAACAGACAAAAGAAAACAAACCAAAACAAAACCCAAAACCAACAAAAAACCCAACCAACCCCCCCAGCCCTGCAACCAAAAACAGCGCTAGGGAAGGAAGCGAGGGTGGTGGTTAGTTTGGAATTTTCCTAGGAACAGGAGCTGACTCAGCTGACTTGAGTGCTGACTGCCCAAAACTCTGACTGCAGAAGCAGTTTACACCAGGGCTTAGGACTGGGACTGACGGCGGATGCACTCACATCTGGCCACCGATACACACATGCTCTCTTGCAAAAGACTGTCTGCTGCTCAAGCAGGAAATATGGTGCTCAGAGGCAGCTTCTCTCTCACCTCCTTCTTGAGAGATGCAGCCAGTCTTCCTATTAGTACAGTAGAAGTTTAAAAAGGAGTTCTGATAAAGTCGGTGCTGAAGAACAAAGTTGAAATAGAGCCTCCAGAGACTTTGTGCTCTGCTCATCCTTAACAAGAGCAGTCACCAGGCAGGCTCTCGTTCAGTACTTTGTTGCTGTGTGTGCCTTGCAGATTCCCCCAGCTCTCTGCTGCAGACACCCTCAGTACAAACCGACCCCCAGCTTTTGCCCTAACAGGCCTGCCGCACAAGGAGAAGACCAAGTTTTATGCTCATTCTCATACTGAGTTGCACAACTGTTAGGAGGATGTAGCGAGTATTATTCCTTGGGGACACAAGAAACTGACTGTAACAGTTGCTGGGTTCCAGAGGTTGAGCACTTCCCATCTGCTGTCCAAGATGGAAAGCCTAGTTTTGAGGACCACAGCGTGGAGCAAGATTACACCTAGTTTAAAACACATTTCCCAGAACAGTCAAACTTCACTGTCTTTTTTGCAGGTGCCCTTTATCTTCCACCTCCACATGAGTTTTGTAGCAAGGGTTAATGCTATGCCAACTGCGTAACAGCTGTTCTCAGCTCCAGGATGAGAGAACTCAGGCTGTGCTGGTGCTGATCTAGAGCGATGTGGAGGCAGCAGCAGAGTAACACGAGCTGCCTGGCGGACAGCAAGATGTACAGGAACACTCTATTACGCGGCACACAAAGCCCAACAGCTCAAAGCACTGAAGGCTGGAGAACAGACCTGCTCAGCAGGACTCCCACACAGAAGAACTATTTCTGGTTCAGCAGGTAGATTCGTTTAGCCTCTGTCAAAAGTTGACAGCAGAGCCTGAAGCCCGCCACCATTTACAGGTGAAGGACTGGCATTATCCAGCTCAGGGCCCTTCTTCCTGCCTCTTACCATGTGCCAGGGAACACCAAGCCACACAAGCAGACACATAGAACGAGATGCCACCAAGCTACATCCCTGTCAGGGTGCTCCCAGTCTACTCAGGGACCTTCACAGGTCAAACGATCAGTTGGTAATTAAGATTCTACTTTCTCAAACAGGCTTCCAGAAACTTAACCAGCAGAGCAATGCTGTACTCCAAATTCTTCTGGTTACCTGACTCTTGATGCCTTGCTGAGTGATGAAGGTCTTCAGGGCCCCTGTTTCAGAGTTCTGAGGATAGCCAAAGTCCAGGATTTCTACAGAAGGGCAGAAGAAGGTTAGTTCAGAGCTGCAAGGTATAAAAATGCCAACCACCCTAAAGTCCTATAAGGAGCGAGCCAATCAGTGCACAGACACTGCTTACAAATTAAATTTCTGGGTAAGTTGCTGGAGCCTTCCTTACCAAGAGAAGAGAAAAGTACTAGACTTACTTCCCTGTGCAGTATTTAGGAGGGGAGAGGTGATGGAAAACTGATCAACTGATTGATTTGCTGGGTTTTAACTACAACTGAACTTCAGAACTAGTCTAGCCACATGCACAGGGCACACCGAGGAGCTTTTCCGAAAACATCCAAAGGACAATAAAGAGGGTTTATCCAACAGCAGAACAATCTACCTTGAGAGCATTTTCTTTAGGTTTTGCTTTTTGTATGAAGACATAATAAAAATCAAAACCTAAAAAAATAATAAACCAGCAGAATGGTGGCACTGCAGGAGGATCAGAGAGCAAGAGAAACAAATGCTAACTGCAGACAGCCAGTGCACTTCATCCCCACTCCCCTCAAAAAGGAAGGGAACAACCAGGAAAAGGATCTAGAGGGGAGAAGACCACTAACGTGATACTGAGGAACACCACATGGGCAGGTTTTGCTGTCCCTGTGCCTGCTAGGAGGCAGCAGCGACTGACCAAAGCAGATAAACAGCAGCCTCTTGGTCTGCCCAGGGGGGAACAGATACACCACCAGTCGCTGTGACCCTGGACTAAGAATCCCAGGACACATACACGTGGCACCTTGTCTGGAAAAAAAAAATCACAGCAGAGCTAACACCAAGTGCTCATATTATGCCAAACAGGGACCGCTCAAGGGCAATCTCCACAAGCAAGCTGATATCACAAGCAGCTGAAGGAACACTTTATTATTGTTATTTGGATATTGTGGAGCTGTATCACTGGGGGAGGTAGGGCTGGGACAGAGCAGGGTGGGGTTTATCCATTTTCCCCTCTGTCTCAGCACTGCCCTCAAAAGGCAACCAAACAATGGCAGCCAGCTGCAGTCCGGAGTGACCGCCAGAGCCACCAGGGTACTGTCTGGTCTGGCTGGCCTTAGAGGTGCTAATGATAGCCTTCTTTATCTATCTCAGTGTAATGACAGCCCTACATCTACACGGGATCAACTCAGGAGCTGGGGTCCAGGACCAGCTGCCTCATTTATACAAGTGCACAGCTCCCAGTGCTTTGCAGAGCAAGCCACCAGCAGCAAAAGGCTATGGGCTTGGGATGTTATCTACAATTACAGTACAGGGGGCATTAGAAAGCAGAGCAAGTACTTCTGAACTCAGTCTCGCATGTTAAGAATGCTTCAAGGGTTATTACAACAAACTAAGCTAAGGGTTTTAGAACGACTAAGTGCAACATCACAAAACAGATAAGGCACACGTCTCACCATCCAGCAGCTCATAGATCAGCACAAAGTTGTTCTTTATGTTCTCCTCACTGATCTTCCCGAAGTAGGCAGTCATCACGTCGCACATCTTGTAAAGAAATTCAAATACCATGGCAGCGTTGACATTCTGCTTGGTGACAGCAGCCAGCCAGATGTTGGAACGCTTGACATGGAAGAAACTGGTGCGGGCGATGTTGGTGACAGGCGAGCGTACCTGCTGCCGTGCATGGATGACATTGACGCGGAAGGCGTCGACGGCATTCCGCCTACGAGACCGTCAGAAGTAGGTTAGCACAGCAGAGGGAAACACACACAGCTCTGCTCCTGCGGGTACAGTCAGACACTGAGCTGCACACACGGAGCTCTCTTAGGAAGGGTGCCTGGGGGTGTCGCTAAGAGAGGTAAGTGAAGGCTCCAAGCAGAGTTAAACATTACATTCTGCATAAACTAAAGGAGAGACAGAGCACTACTCATCTCTAAGGAACTTTGGACTACAGGGTAACTGCAGTCAGAAGGAGAAGCTAATCTCCAGCTGAAGTCAGATGGCAAAGGAACATTCCCATCAATTGATTTCTCAAGCACTCACAATGGATTGCCATAGCTGGGAACAAACATGGTAGTAGCTATGGGTCAAAGAGCCCAGGTTTGACTAAGCACCTAGTTACTGTGTACTCTGCATGCCCAGGCCTCCACACTCTTGCCCCAAAGCAAGCTGTAGTCTCCCAAGGTATTTGTTAATGGCAGTTCCTCCCATACGTGCCGCTGAGGTAAAAATAGCAAAGCCCAGCTGTGTGACCTGAGGGAAGTCAGTGCCCAGGGACACCCCAAAAGGGAGCTGGAGTTCTTGGACCCACCTCACCTCCATACCCCAGGCACCTGAGGGCAGCTCAAAGCAGCAAGCAGGGTTATGAACATTTTTGGCTTTCCATATACAAGTCCTCTCAAGCCTGCTAGGCTTCAGAAGAGTTCTCCTGCACATGAATGTAGGGTCCCCACAGCACCACATGCCAGCAGCACAGCGTTACGTGCACAGGATGGGCCAGTACCATTCACAGCAGAGGTTCTGCAGTGCTGAAGAGGTGCTGTGCCAGGCTCCCCAGCTGCCACCAGCTTAATTCAAACTGTCTACACATTAGTGACAGGGAACAAACACCTCCTGGGTGAAGAAGGGTGTCGGAGTGGCATTCTGGATACTAGAAACTACTTTCCTTATCTGGTAGCTACAAGTCAGGATAAACTTCCCAAATTAAGTTAAAGTCCACCAAATCTAAGAACACAGGAAGGAAGCCTGAGTGCTATAAATGACAAAGACTGAGACTTAAAGCAATAGTCTACACACCAAGCCAAGACTCATCTAGTTGTGCTTTATTTCTCATACTCTTAGACATTACACAGAGCAGGGGGTCTTGACTGCAGCACCAAGGCCACGGCACTGATTATGCAGAATCATGTTTGAGAGCAGACAGTAATAACACCTTGTAAGCCAGGATACAGGCTTACAAATGTTCATAAGCATCGAGGGTTGTCAACAATCCAGCAGACGGCTCCAAGTTTGAAAACAAAGGATACTCAAAGGAACATACGCTACCACAGCAGGCTATCGCTCCTTGAAGGTCCGGGTGCTTATGCAGAAGTTTCATCAGTAAACACACTCCCCCATAAGCAAAATTCTGGCCTTCAATTACTTCTCAGTTTGTATTGCTCCAGAAGGTTTGCAAGTTTGCGTTAAATTATTATTTCATTACTACTTCAGTTTTTCCCATAAGAAAGTAATTTAATCTACTATAAAATAACAATATCCCAAAGCCCCATTCCTCCCCTTCAGTAAGCCCTGCAGGGACATTCAGCTTCTTGTGGAGCATCAGCCCTCCCCACCTCGAGTTCTAACCCGCCAGAACTACTACCATAACCAGCAGCCAGGCCGGGGTGTGCTGGAGAAGCCTATGGTGGGTACAGCCTCTCTACCCCACCAGTTGCCCGCTCTGCAGTGCCAGTCATGGGCTACCACGCGTCTCTTACCTATTGCTACAGCGGCCAATGAGATGGGATGGACAGAAATGGCGCCAGCGGAGAAAGGAGGAGTGACAGCAACAAGAGAAAGGGTTAGAAACACACACACAAGGCACAATGAATCCAAAGAGATAAGGAGAGACCAAACAGCACCCCCCTCCCTGCTCCTGGGCACACTGGGAGCACTGGATGGACAGGAACAAGCTGTGGCAGCAGTGGAGCCCTGGCAAGGTACAACGCTGACATGCTGTAGTCAGGCTGCCAGCGCAGACTCATGTCTGGCTGAAATTTATGGCTAACTGGGCATTTAGNCCTCCGAACAGGACTGCAAGTCTGAACAGGCATTTCTATGAGAGGACTCCTCATTTGAAGCCCTTTGGGTTGATGCTTTCTGGCTTGGTCCAGCCCACAGGAAACACAGCAAGCACAGCTGGAGCACATCTGTAGAGATACGGCACATCCTGCCAATTCAGACACTCCTCTATCCAGCTTGCACTTTTCCCTTAACGATCAAGAGCAGTGAAGCCACAGCGATGTATGAGAGCTCAGAAACCAAATGCCTATTATGCTTAAAGTGCATGCAGTTTCTCATGTAAGCTGCTCAGTTCCAAATAGATTACTTTTATGAAATAGCTACATTCTTAAATGCAGGTAGGTTCCCCCAGCGACCTTGAAGAACAAGGCACTTGAAGATCAGAGTAGGGCCCTCCATGGTATCCTGAATTAAATGCATAGCACTTTGCCTTTTTTCTTTTAGGGGCTGCTTCTGCATGCAGCTAGCTGCTGTATGGACAGATGCACCTACATGCACTAAAGCCATTCTAAGTTGCAAGCAAAGAAACTCTCAAGTTTTGAGGTACTTCTGCCTTTAACAAACTCAAGGGAAGGGTTTCTTCCTTGACTGTCACTGCTTATTAACATTTGAGCTAGCATGTGCTTATATAGGCTCTTGAACTATGCAAGGGGAGGGCTCCTCACAACCACGGATAACCTTTAATCTCTTCCCCTCACACACACTGAGATTTCAGGATGCCAAAGGCAAGTGCCAAGCCCAAGGACCCTTACA
This sequence comes from Jacana jacana, assembly GCA_013400555.1. Lineage (NCBI taxonomy): Eukaryota > Metazoa > Chordata > Aves > Charadriiformes > Jacanidae > Jacana > Jacana jacana. The sequence continues at coordinate 80,059 of VZTM01013916.1, read as the reverse complement.
GGTCAATCACTTGGAGCCCACATGAAGACAGGCAGCAGCTACAGATTAATGTAACTGGTTAGGTTGGAAGGGACCTTTCAGATCATCGTGTCACAAGCTATGCTCACTTCCCACTCAACCTACCTCCCACCAAGCTGCGTGGGCTCCACCATCAGCACTTGAGATCCATCATTTAGGATTTTACAGTAGAGTGTTCTAGAAACCTGCCACTTGGTTGGTGATTGGAGACAGAGCTCCTACAGAGCTGTGTTCAAGCCACAGTGCCACGGTTATTCCTTTCTCTGCCTCCCTCTGCAGGTTTGGATGCTAAAAGCTTTTGAACAGTCCTGGTATTGATGCTGGTGTTCAGAATAGGAAAGGGCAGATATCCAGATACTCAGCTCTCTATAGAGCTGAAGATTCTCAATTACTTGATTACACCACAAGATGAGAGACAGCCATTTTAAGACAACTCGTTTTATAAGGTTATGCATCTAAAAAGTTCAAAACCAGGTTGTTGTTTTGTAAAGGAGTGTTTCAGAAGGAATCCAACACCCTGGGGAGCAAGCCTGGTTAACAGCCAGCACCAGGCTCCACCTAAGTCACAAGAACGAGGCTTTCACAGGAACTGAATGGGAGATTTCACTCCAGGGAACACTGTGACTCCTGAAGTACTAGAGAAAACACTGGAATCGTTTTGGCACCTTTTGCCAAATGCAAAAGTTAAGATAGGATCAGGCAGGAAATCCCATTTGCTAGCTTTGCCTGGCCAGCTGGCAGGAAGTACTTTATCACATACTGAACACAAGTCACTCACTTCACAAGAGCAACGAGCCAAGATAAAAAGCTATAGAAGATCACATTAAAAAAATAACTGCTTCTCTCCCAAAGTTCACATTTCTACAGTCAGAATGGTCTTTAAATTAAAAGGCCTTCTTGAGTAAGCAGCAGCCTGAGCACAATCCTATCTTTTAAGTGCTTTAAGCTTGCAAGCCACAAAAAAAAAAAAAATAAAAAGAAAGAAAAGAAGCCAGAAACTGACGTAACAGTGTCCCTCCCCCCCCCCCCCACATTCTCAGAATGTATCTAATCCAGACTGGCTTGGCTCAGTCACTGTGATACCTGTTCATTAGGGGAACTTCACTAAGTCAGACCTGGCACATGAACTGCTCTGAAGAGCTTCAGCTAACAAGTGTTCGAGACTGAAATGAGTTAGAACAGCAGAGGAGAGGCAAAATGGTGTAGCCAGCAGTTCTCTGCTTCAGAAATACCATGCTCTGTGACTCGGCACCATGTGGAAGTCCTGGAATAACACAGTCAACCTTGGAACAGCTACTTTACTCTGCCTTAGCTGAATTAGAACCAAACAAGAGATGGAAAGCTTATTGGGCAAAACTATTACAGACACCGTGTTGAGAGCTACTCCATCAATGAACAGAGTGAGCCCTGACTAGCTACTAATCCTACCTCAACTTCTAGCCTTCACTACACAATCCACAACCAGAAGGGACATACTTTTAGAGTGGCCTGAAGGCAGACTGGCTTGACAGTTTTTTTTGTAATTCACAGCAACAAGTTCCTTCACTGCACATCCTACCACTATTCACTGAGGAGACCTGGTCCAAACCACTTTCCAAAACTAGACAGAGGGATCCTTCTCACTGGACTTTGAATTAACACACACCACAGCCCCGGTTCCGTTAGCTATGTTTTAACTCTTCACGTTGATCAGCTTCAATGAACACCCAACAAGGACGAGTGGTGCTGTGCAAGAAAGCCAGCGTGACTACTCCGTATCGGGTTCCTTATTCCTTATAGCACTACCCACTGCCTTTAAGACACTGTATTTTTATTGAGGTCCCTCTGTGAATTAGCAGCCCAAGGACTGTACAGACCCAGTCTAAGCAAGCATCACAACACGCGTGCGAAGTACAAGGCACCTACACTCTACTGAAGGCTTTCAGTGCTTCCCACAACTTTAATTACCCGAGGAGTGCAAGCTCTTCTCGTACAAAGCTGCCTACCAAGCCAGGGAACAGAAAGCCAACTTCATTTGTACAGCCACAGTTACCGTGAGACTCCTTGAAGAAAGAGCTTTCCAAGACTACACAGTCCTCTGCGTGCCTGTACTTGATGCTAGATATCTGTGTCAAACTAATTCAGAGTCCTGGCCATGGTGCATGGCAGACAGTTCCCATGAAGTTTTGATGGTGGCAGTGAGACTGGCAGACTCTCACAGGGGCAGTCCATGTCACTGAAGCATCTGGAATAGCAGCCAGATCTCTGCCATCTAAAAGACACTCCCAGGTTTGCCTGCAGGCCATCCTTTATTACCATCTGCAGGTAACCAGCATATAACAAATGTTTTTTTCTGAACTAAGCCTAGAGCAGCAAGTTGAGTTGCAGACTTACATGCATGCACAGCTAATGCAGAATGAAGCAGCTCTGGGTTGTTGTTCACACCAAAATGAGACAAAAATGCAAAAGACAAGGGATGCAACAGAAGCACTTACCCGATGTCATCCCGGTAGACTCGAGAGATTAAAACCTCTCCTTTGTGATTATAGATGAATAAGCCTCCGATCATGATGGAGCTTTAGTCTTCTCTTCCCATGTTGCTTAAGACCTGAAGCAAGAGAGGGCATGTATTAGTAGGCTGCGTGGCAGCAAGCAGGGCAGCTCATGTGGACTCTGGCACTGCTGGCCATCAGCCAGGACACAGACACCTCTTCTAACACACTTCCTTGACCAGGAGACAATGCCTACAGCACCTGTGGTGGTAAGGACCTGACAGTATACATCCTGATACCACAGGAATAACAAACTCCTGCACACTGCAGGTAGGGACAAGTGGAAGACACGATCAGAGACATTCCCAAGGGTCTGATGGTGCAGGCCTAATCGATCACCTAATTGATATTGTTACACCTGGCCAGCATAGCCCATGGCTGAGGCCCAGCAGGGCAGCCAGACACTCAGGAGCAGCTCAGATGCTAGAAAAAGCCTGCCTCGCACCTACACCCTTGAGAGGAGAGCAGAGCTCCTTGCCTACAAAGGACTACTAGAACCAGCATCTTGCCTTAGAGAGGAGGGAAGTAGCCTTATTGCTGCAGTTATACCTTATACTTTTTGATCAGCTGGGGTTTTATACAGAAAAGTGTGTGTTCCCAGCACACAGTAAAAACCATACATGCCACAATGGACCTGAGCCTTAACTTCACATTTGCCATGTGTGCTGGGGGCACACCATAAGGAGGACTCAGAGAGGAAGCCCCCTCAGAACCACCTGCCTTGTTCCAGACCTAAGGAGCCACAGCAGGATCCCAAACAAGGCCCAGCCTAGCAACTGGCTGATCTCAGGTCAAGGTGAGCCCACAGAGTCCCCAAGCACCCTGTGACACACGGGGCTCAGAACGTGACTGCAATTTGTAGCCAGGACTTAAGGGTAAAGTTAACACCAGAATAGATGGAGACTTACTTCTCATACCACTCATCAGCACAGACAAATCAAACCTCAGGCACTAGTAGTATCTGACCTATTCCTTGAACATGAAAAAATCCACAGGCCTAGAACCACAGGCAAATCAAAAGACCCTTCATTTCTAATGCAAGGTGTCTACCTCCCCAGTGACTAAGATACAAATCAGATTCAATTCATAGTTAAGTGTTCTTGTATGCAGTTCACATCAGTGTCTGAGGTGTCACCAAGCCTATCCCTGCACAGCAGGGGGTTCTTAGCAGCACATACAACTTGGCTTATTGCTGTTTTCACAAACTTTTCATATATCCATGTTAGAGCCTCTCCTGCTTCTGAGCAGCAGTACTGAGGAACACTTGGAAGCCCAAACAGGGTATGGCCACAAGGTGCCATTGGTGTGGCAGACCTCAGCCACATCATACGTTAACTGAGGTCTTAGAAGATACCCTCTTAAAATGCTCATCTTCTCTTTCTTCAAAGGAAGACTGTTTTGAAGAAAGCTACTAGGCTGGGAGACATCGATGTAGGAGCCAGATCCTTCACTGGATCCCATCTCTGTAGTCATATACATGCTGCTTACTTGGGTCCAAGTCCTAATACCTGCTCCAGCAACCGCTTGGCTGGCTTAGACCAGAGAGAAGCACTACAGCTGTAACAGGAGAAGCCTCATCATGCATCTGGGGACGATCCCAGAAGTATCTCTCTCCTTTGGCACTGCAGAGCCACAGATAACCAGCCATCTCCACACTGCTGTCAGGGCGGGTGAGCTACACCCACTCATCCGGGGCAGGTGGAATGGATAGGGAGAGGCCAGCCTAGAGACAGAAACTGACCCAACCGACACACATTTGCTCTGGAACACAGCAAAAACAAAGTTAAAGTGACCTAGCCTCAGATCATCTCACAGGTCAGGGCGAAAATGCCCACAAACCCACAGAAGCAATATACACAGAGGGACAAAAAGGCATCCAAGGCAGAAGCCTGAAGTATTCAGAGCAACATACCCTCCAGAAGCTGTGTTCAAGAAACTCAAGTAGCTGCCTATTTGAAGGGACTACTGCAGATGGGAGTTCTGTGCTAGAGTGAGATTTACAGCCCAGCCTCTACTTTGAATTTCAGAAAGACAAAAAAAAACTTTAAATTTTGTAAGCCTTTGTGGCAACATTTTTAGCTACCCCTGATGAGTCCTCAGAATAACATCACACATATTTCTCTGCTATAGGTTTCAGCTACTAGATGGCTGCTTCTGCTCACTAAAAGGAAAAACAAAAGAAGAATCAAAAAGTCAGCTGTTAAAAGTCAAAACTGCAGGAAACAGACAAGCGTTTTTCCTGGAGCTCAGTGGCGAGCTTCCTGGCTTTCACCCCCACATTCCGTTGGGCAAGTGTCTCTGGCCACCAGCAGGCTGCCTCCTGCCACTCCTCAGTGGCTTCATTCACATGGCACTGTCATCAACATTTCACGATGTCTGAGACTCCAGATTGCACAGAATAGGCTTTTCAAATATATTTTTCTTCCATTCCCTTAGTGACATTTTATAACTTCAGGATACAAGTACTTCATGCGCCTGAAGGGTAAGTGTCTGTAACCAAACCCACTGAGACAGAGGCAGCTCCCAGCCCGACACTCCCACGCAGTCACAACCGCAACAGCCGCCACTGCTGCTCACGCTCCCATGTGGGCAGCGAGGCCAGCATCCCCGCCAGGAGACAGGGACAACCCTGCTGGTCAACAGAACAGGGGTCTCAGGTTTAAGGAAACAGCTGTACACACTCTTGACATGGCCCTAATGGGAACGCTGGAGGCCACCAAAAGGCAACCTGAGGGCTAGAACCCAAAACAGAGAAAATATCTGAATGTAGTTGCCCAAAAAGCCTGGCAGATGCTGCAGCTGTAATTCAGCAAATATTCGGTACCATTAAGGCAATGAAAGCAACTGGCTGCCCACTCTAGGAAATTCTTTCCTAAACAGAGTTTTTTCACTCCAGGTAAGAGAGAACGATGTCTTTTGAGACTGCTAGCGCTGGCTTCCACGTCCGGGTACGGCCTGCCGCTACCGAAGGTGAAGAAGAGTTCCTGCATCCTCTTTAAGACTCACATTGTACAGAATAGTTTCCTGGAAGCTTATGCAACTGGCAAAGCTGGATCATATGAATCCCACAAACCCTTCCCAGAAGATTCCTAGAAAGCACATCCTAATCCTAATAAAAAAAAACATAAATCTCCCTCTTGGGTTTTAATAGCACTTAAGTTATTTGTTACACTATTTTTAGCATAAAGGAAACGTCTGCTTTGACAGGCAACAAGATCAGACACACATCACAAATGAGACAGTCTCTCAGTTGGCATGACAAGCCAATTGCTGTCTGAAAAAGCCTTGACTACTACACTACTGTAAGACACGTACAAGACTGCTGACCAAGCTTTGCGTTGGAAATTAAAAGCTTTCTCTCTGCAAGATCTACAAACTTAACGCAATTATAAGCGCATCTCCTTTGCTCTGCACGGCTGCTGCAGCCCAGCATCTTGAAGAATTAGAGTCACAAGCACTGGCAGCAGAACAGCACCCACAGGGCTGACAGCGAGCTGGGCTGGGTAGCGTCGGTCCCTTGCTCAGTGAACACAGCATCCCAGACTCCCGCTAGAGCCCTGTACTGCCATCCCTCCCAGAGAGATGATGTGAGAAAACACGGTCCCATCCCAGGCAGTGACTTCCATCAGCTAATGGAGCACGTCCACACAGCAGGAGTTGGAGAGGAGAGTGACCAGCCCAGAGAGAGGCACAGACCCAAGCAAAGCCATAAAAAAAAGGGCAGTATGCAAAAGAAAGTTCCTAAAGCTCAGCAAGAAGAATGGCTCTTTAAGATGATGATGGCTCCACTTGAACTGGCTGCAGTGGAAATAAGCCTGCTTTGTTCTGACTGTTGTGTGTGTTTCAGTACAAGTTTCACTGATACTGGTGTCAACGATTCCAAGGTTACAGTGCAGCTAGACTGAGGTTTTTAGTGGTACAGCTCAGACACTGTATGATCTTCCACACGTTTAAGTAACGAGTAGTTTTCTTTTCCGAACAGCTTCAAAAATGAAAGATCCCAGTGCATGCAACGGCTGAGAACTGCAAGGAACAGGGCTAAAATTCATTTGAGACTGGCATTCAGTGACTCACGGCTGTTGGAATCAGGACGGCCCAGAACAAGAAATACACCACAGAGATGGGTTCATCTGCTCAGTGCATAAGGGACATGACTCAGAAATCATCCCAGCATTGCTCAATTGGCTTCCAGTGACTCACTCTGCTCCTCTCCGGTCAGCCTTTTCTGGGGAGCTCGCCCTACACTGGGTTTGAGCTTCCTCAGGCTAACAGCTCATTGCAAGACTCAGTTTCAGAGCAAAGCCCATCACTTCAACTGTTTATCATTAAGTGCCTGCAAACCCAAGCTGTCTGTACCTGAAACTTGTGGGTTAATTGTCCATCAATCACATTTCCAGAAGTTTGTAGCTCTGCTCCTTCTGTTTCACCAGCCTGAACATACGGTGACACCCTCCACACCACGAGCTGCAGCTTTGTTTTCTAGTTATAGTATGGATGGATTTATTCTAGTTAAGAGAAGATTCACAAGTGGAATTCACACCGGTTAGTGACTAATCACCTTAATTTAGGAACAACAGACCTCTCCCAATACACTTTGCATTCTTCAAGCAGCTCCATACTGGAGTGGGAGTGAGATCTAATACCTGAACACTGCTCCTGCAAATAACTAGGGCCAACACACTTCCTACTCTGCTGCCAAGTACTCGCACACTCATATACTTCTATTTCAACCCATAAATAGAAAAGGATCACAAAAACCAGCATGGACAGACCACACTTATACACGCTTATAAGCCCAACAGGAGTGAAGGAGACATGGAAATGCCTTTCCAAAATGCCTACTCACCCAAGTGGCAACGAGAGAATTAAAATACACCTTTACAGCCATGGCAAAGATACAACATTAAGACAGCCAGCTACAAAACACAAAAAGCACACGTGTAAAACCAAAATGCTGTGATGCGGATTTGTAAGCAATTCGGCAGTTACATAAGTGAAAAGCAGCAGGATTAGCTGGGCCTGCAACAGCTGACATGGGAACCTCCTGACAAGAACCAAGAGTACTCCTGTCAAATCACCTCACTGCTCACCCTGTGGAGTTCCAGCAGGGAACAGGCATTAGGGAACATCCCTCTCCCAAATCATCACCACACATCAGACAAAGCCCCAGATGCCAGTCTGGAGCAGGTCAGCTACAGACCACAACCAAGGCTTCAGAGGAAGATAAAGATGCAATACAGTACCTCAAGGTATCTCAAAAATCTCCTTTTGTCCACTGACTATACCATGTATGGATAATGCTATTTATTAGGCCTAACCTGAAGACGTGGTTTTCCAAAGGCCATCAGACTTTGCCCTCTCAGACCTACCCTGTGCCACACACTGTCAATGTGTGAGTGCAGTCAGGACCCTGTGGCTGGGTTTTCAGCAGTGTCACATCCTGGGATGAACGAGAGCTACCCAGCGAGATGATGTGCTAAACCCGCGCTTGGCAAGTGAAGATTCAGCAGCTCCCTCCTGCAGCATGCAAGAGCCCATCTCCATTGCCTTGTTGTGGATTCTGACCCAGAACAGCTGTAGAAAAAGGAACATAGGGCATGGACCTTTGTCAAGCTAAACAAGGCAGATGTGAGGAACGGGCTAACAAGTAGAGTCTGTTCCCTCTGCAGCAACTCTTCCAGAAACACCACAACAAACAGAACCAATTCTCCAGTCTCTGGTGCATCAGCCTCCCATGGTCTGTCTGCTGGAGAATCCACAGCATCACACCAGTAACAACACACCACTGTAGTACTACAGTCATCTGTTCATTACATTACGAAAGACAAAGGTGAATTCTAGCCTAATCCCAGATGTACAAACGTAAAAACAACCGATTTTCACCAATACATTTGTTCTGTAACCTGAAGTCTTTCAGGTGACACCATGTAGACCATTAATCCTTCCCTGCACCAGCAGGAACAGTGCTTCAGCCTACACCACAGACTTGGGAACACAGCTGTCTGCCTTTTCCAACTGTATTTGCACAAATGAGAACAACTAGCTGAATGAAAGCAGCTGATTTGCTCACATTCATTGCCTAGGAAAAATCACGAACTGTCAGTCAGTTATCTGCAGTGGTAGGGTGCCACATGGCTGCAGTAACTGCAGCCTCACACGGAGGCAAGAGATGTACGTCTGGAGGAAACATGTCATTAGCAATGTCCCTCCAGCCTAACGGTACTGAAACCACCATAAACTTGGGTGTATATTGGTACTTTTGCCTCAGGAAAGAGCAAATGCACCAATCTCTTTAATGTCGGTGCAGAAGCTGTTGGACTCGAGTCAGACCTGGCCATTGTGACAGCAGGTTTCCTCAGCAAACCCTCGGTATTCTCTCCTCAGAGATGCAGTGGTAGCACAGCAGCTCAAGAACAGCCTGACAGCAGGGGCAGGAGCTTCTCCCAAGCACCAACAGCCTCGGGATTTGGCGAGCACCGGCAACATCCCGGTAGCCCTGAGTGCATTTGTCCCTTTGCTTTAGAACACACCTTTGGGATCTGCTGTATTTCACTAAGACAGCTGTGTGGTTGCTGCTCTCACAGCAGATGCTTCTCCAGAAAGAGTCTGGCATTACAGGTGGTGAAAATGAGCATGTGACATGGTCTACCAGTTACCTTAAACCCAGCCACTAGAGGCAGGATGAGCTGAGCTGAGGGTACCCCTTACCCACTGCCACATTTGGCTTCACCAGGTTTCCTCTGCCATTAAGTACAGGCTATGAATAAACACAAGACAACCAGTGGCAAGCTCTGGGCTCTGTCACTCCCATTAAGGGACTGGCAGTTTCCCACCAAGCAGGCATCACTTAGTTTGAATGATAGCAGGAATGCTTATTTCTCTCATTTACACAGCACATCTAGCAAACAGCAATCACAAGTCAGTTAATAAGCTGGGGTAAAGCAACCGGCCCTTTTAGTAGTCTATTAAAAGAAAGTTTGAGTTCTGACTTAGCAGTAAGACTCCTGTGCATTAAGGAGCTTATCTAACTAAGCAGTTCAAGGTACATTAGCTGCCAGTGTTCTCACCCAGGAAGAAGCCAGGAGAGGTACCTCAGATCCCACCCAGAGGCAGAGAGTAAATCACCAAGTGTAACCATTTCTGCATTCCAGAAATCAATATGAACCTGGACAAGTGACAGCAGTTGAGGCAGGAGAGGGATTAGTCGGGCTGCTCTGGCAAAGCGGAGTTATTCAGAAAACCACTCCTTTCAGGCTAGTGCTAGCCATTATCAAACCCAAAGGCTTAAGGCTTACAACAATGTCATCACCCCATGGGCTAATCTGAGCATCTAAGCTTTGCTCAGAGGGCTGCATTAGCCACTTGCCAGGAGGCCAAGGGCTGCACTTAAAGTAGCTGCAATCGCTTCATCCTGGGGAGGGCAGGCTGCATAATTTAATTAAGCAGCATACCGTGAGCTAAAGAGCTACTGAGATAAACCCATCAGTTCTAGAGAAACCATTCCTATTTTAAACCAAATCCCATAAATCCCCATGAGCAGTGGGCAGGAAGGAGTGCGTTCAGCTCTTGCCAGGCTGTCCTCCTACAGTTTACTTGTGTGCCATACTGCACAGAGCCCCTCTCAGGAGTAACAGGAGGCAACTACTGATGCAGGGGAACACAACAAGCTCCCTTACTCCAGTAAACAGCAGAATAACATCATTTAACACCTCTCCACATTAGTTTCAGTCCAACTTTATCTGAACAGCACCAGTGCCTTCTTCCATTTCTACCAGCCCTTCCATGGCAATTTTAAACTCAATCTGAAGCAATGTTTATTTGCTTTTTGCTCTTGGGCTAGAAACCTGAATAGTGACCTGCATTCTATTCGTCTTCTAAGAGACGAGGTTAGAGATGGGACTGCAGTTTGAGTAACATCTTATATTCTGCAGAATGGCGATGGCCCAGGTGCCCTGAATTGCCAGTGCTCCTTTCTCTGCTACTACAGCAGAGCAAACAACTGCATTTTACATTCTGTGCCTCAGCCTACAAGCTTTTAGCTGAGCTGCCAACCTCCAGCTGAGATCAAAATAATATATGGCTTGCTAGAAACTTCTGACTCTGTAGGTCATTCACTAAAGGAGAGAAGCTGACTGTCACACAAACCAATTATATTTTTGGCACCTCAGGCTGTGCTTCTGTCCATCCTCTAGTTAATCCTAAGAACAGCCTTTGAATTCTCCAATTGTTTTTAGCAGCATAAGCTTAGGAAAGCAGCATAGATGTGATGCAAAAGACAGTCTTGGCTTTACCATTTCTTGATGTACGGGTGAGACAAGAAAAGTGTAACTAAGGTCACAGGAAGTTTCTTTATAAAGCCTACTTTGTTTTATGATTGTTCCCATTCCATTAAAAAAAAAAGAAAAAAGAAAAAAGATACTGTCAAACCAGAGTGTGTTTCCAGTCATCTGTGCTTAAAAGAGTTCAAGATGTAACCCTTCACCGCCTCAGCACTCGACTCCTCAAAGGTCAGAATTGTGCTCTCTTGGGAGGAGGAAGCAGTCAGTCATAATACCATTCACGGACCTCTCAAATGCTCTCCCTGAAAGAGAACATGGCCAGTTTGCAGCCAGGTATCTTTGTCACTAGATGTCAGCAACATGGCACTTCCCACAGAAGAGACATGATGCCTCCCTTTTGACAGTGAAAATATGTAAGCAGGCAGTTTGGAAGCAGCTCCGCAGATCAGAGATTGTCCCTCCAAGCAAAACTCACAGGGACAAATACAGCTTTTACTATAGGAAAAAAATAGCAGCCACAACTCCAACAGCATTCAAGCAAATGTTGCCCAACAGGACACGTGAGCCCATATGCAGTCAGAAACCTGCAATACCCAGGCTTCCGAGCCACAGAAGCCATCCAGACTCACCTATCTGGGAAAGTTCCAGGCTCGGATTTTGGCAGCCTGAGGCTAAAACTTGATAGCAGCTTTGTCATACTAAAGCAAGCAGAAAACAGATCATGGAATCACAGAGCTTATAGGGAGAAGACTAGATCAAAAGCGAGTAATTTCCCAGTAGGCAGTCAACTGCACTGGACAATAAGCAGAGGCTGCATTTCCTGCAGCTTTGCTGAATCCAGAGCGGCAGCCCGGGGAAGAATGGAAGTGGAAACGCGTCTAGAAGAGCCACTGGATAAAAGCCCGTTTTAAGCCTCAGAACAGGACAGCTCAGCATCAGGAGGCTTTCCAGGGAGGAGGGTGGAAGGTGCAAGCCGTGACCGAGCTAATTCTCGTTTGTATCAGCAGGACGGGCAAACCGTTTCAGGGGAAGCTCCTGCCCGCTCTGACCGCAAGACCTTTGCTCGAGCTGACCCAGCACATGGGAGCGGGCCCTCCCCGGGCGCCCTGGGCCACACGGAGCCCGACTGTCCCCACCCTCGCCTGGACAGCCATGCGGGGCTGCCACCTCTATTCCAGGCCGACAGCTAGTGAACAGAATCAATTAATAAACCCCCCCGAACCCGAGTAACGCGGGAGCAGATGAGCCAGCCTTAGCGGGGCTGGGACCGCCTAGCGCCCCCCTCACAGGGGGCTGAAGGAAAGCCCTCCCGGGGAAGCCCTGCTTCCCCGCCACACGGCTACAGGGGACATCCGCGCTCCCCCTCAAGGGCGGCCGGCGGGGATCTCGCCCTACAGCAGGGCCCCTTCAGGCCTGTCAGAGCAGCACCCCGCAGGGCAGGCCCGCGGACCCCCACCCCGGCCAGTACCGAGGGAACCGCCACCCACCGCAGCTCAGCGAACGCCCGGAAACGGCTACGGAGCGCGCCCCATCACAGGAGACCGTTCGGAGAAAGGAAGAGAAACGCAGGCCCCGCCAAACGGTGTGAGGACAGCCCCGAGCACCTCACCTGCCGCCGCCCGCCGCTGCCGCTCGCTGCCCAGCGCCCAAGATGGCGGCCA
>VZTM01013916.1:35041-67235 GCA_013400555.1 Jacana jacana | reverse complement strand
GGCGGCGGAGGCCGCACCCTCGGCAGAGGGGCTGCGGGGGCAGCGCAGGCGCCCGCGGAGCGCAGCGCGCTTCGTGTCTGGCGCGGAAAAAACTCAGACAGACAGACAGACGGCAGCGGCGCCTGCAGAGGAACCACGGCCACCCAGCCCCGGGGGTCGAGCGTGTCCGTGCTGTACCGTGCTTGGGCACAGGGAAGGAGCTGCCCCCAGCGCGGGGCATGTCCACAAGTACCCAGAAAAGAAAGAGAAAAGGGCAGGGAGCACCAGAACCAACAGATAGGCTGTCCGACACCCACAGCTCGGCTCAGAGGCCACGGTCCAGGCTGCCACCCCGAGGAGCTCCTGCTGCTGCCATTCACAGCCTGGAGGGAGCAGGTCCCGGAGCCTCCTCTGTCCTGGCAGCAGGGGAGGCAGCCTGGGGCCCTGTGGAGGGCACGTACAGGGGACTCCTGCCTTTACCCAAACCACGCAATGGAAGCACTTGTGCCCCTCCCTCACCTTCTCACAGCATCCAGGCCCCGATGATGTCACATTGCTGAGTGGCAGCAGGAGGGAGATGGCCACGGCTGCCACCGCCAGACAGGGCACAGGCAGCAGCGTGTCGCAAGCAGAAGGGCAAAGAGCAGGAGGGAAGGAGCAGAGCCCTGCCATCAGATCCCCCCCCCAAGGACCCAAGGTCAGGACCCTGAGTCGCACAGAACTGTGCACGAACCCTCCATCGCTCTGGGAGGATGGCAGTGAGACAGCCCCAGCCCCAAGACCCATGGCCTGGGCAAGGCAAGTAGGATTCTGCCATGGGGCAGCATCAGGCTCGGACCTGGCCCAACACGTGGGCATGAGGAGGGGGATAAGAGGGAAGTGGCAGCATCTCTCCACTCCCTGGAGGCACTGAAGCCCTGGAACATTTATGCATTAGCCAAAAGGCAACTACAATGGGATTTAAAATGCATATATAAGGCTGGTCCCTGCTCCCCCCTCAGGGCTGCGGGAAGGGAGTCTTCCACAAGGGGGAGGAAAGAAGCCATCTTCAGCGCTGCGCGTGCCCAGCGCCCCTGGAGCTCCGTGTCCTCCTGTCGGGCCACGCCATGCTCCAGCTCTCCCCCCCACGGGCAGCAGGCTCAGAGAAAGTCAAACACCCCGTAATTCTTTGCTGCTTGATAGAAGAAACACAAAAGGGTGAAAAGAAAGAAGAGATGTTTAGGGTGGAAGGACTGAGGCAGCAGCGACACACGGGCAAGCAGCACAGGGCGCTGGGATGGATGCGGATTAATGGGGTTAGCGAGGACGGACCATCGGCAATACACAAGTCTGGTGGCGGGATGGGCTGGCAGTGCCCAGCAGGCCTACCGGGCCCCTCCACCCAGCTCGAGGAGGGATTAGAATCAAGGTTTAGTTCCATTTATTTTTTTTTTTCCCTTTTTTTTTCTTTTCGTTATGAAGACCAAAAAAAAACCCCAAAACCCCCAAAAAATAAAAACCAAAAAAACAAGGGGTGAAGCCAGGGCTGGTCCTAGGAGACAAACGACAGGGATGGAGAGGGGAAAGGAAGGGGCAGCAGACAGACAGGGGACGGGCGCTTCACATTACATCCACAAAGAACTCACTGGGGTTGCCCATGGCCATTCGGAAGGACTGTCTACTGGCCGTCAGTTCGGGGGGCACAGAGGCCAGGTCACGGCCCGGCGGTGCCCCGGGGGGGCCCATGGCTGATGGCGGTGGAGGCATCAGCAACATGGGGGGGCTGAAGAGAGGGGGAAGGCCGGGTGGCCCGTAGGACTGCTGGCTGTGGTGGCTGCGGATGCTGTGAGCCAGGGAGTGCTGGCTGCGCTGGCTGTGCTGGCTGGCCGGCACCGAGCGCTCGCTGGCCGCACGCTCGCGCCGCATGCTGCTCCTCGTGGTGTGGTCCGACTCGCTCCCACTGCCGCCTGACTTGGACTCCCCGGTCTTCTCTCTCTCCTTTCTCCTCTCACTGCCACTGCGATTGGAACCGCTGCTCCGGCTCCCTGTGAAGCGCACAAGGCACAGTTAGGTGACAGCTCAGACAAGCCAGGAAGGAAGGACTCTCCTCTGGCTTGAGGAGACCTACAGCACAACGATCTGCAAGCACAGACCCTGCTCTCAGCCTCCTTCCAACCCCGAGTCCCACAACTCTTCTGAGATGGCTTTTGCCCTGGCTTCCCACATGCACAGGGCCTTGCCTACACAGCCTCTCTCTGCATCTGCCTACATGCAGACACATTTCAGTCCTGTCCACTCACCTTCACTGTGCTGGCTGCCCGCACTGCCCCCTCCATAGCTGTAGCCTGGGTCCGGGAAGCCGGGGTGGGGGTTGTATGGATGAGGCGGTGGATACTGATACGGGAAAGCCATAGGCCAGGGTGCAGCTCCCGGGTGGGGGAGTGGAGCCAAAGTGTCCTGATCGGAGGCGCCACTGGAGCCATCGTGATCATGAAGAGACAGATTAGCCATGTCTGGAAGAATGCAGAGAGAAGGGGTTAACCCAAAATCACATGTGATGAAGCAGCACTCTGATGGACAAGGATGGGGTGCACAGAGATGCAAGACATTGGCACTCTTCCTGACGATAGTCAGTGCAACCATTCATGCTTCCTGGCCATGCAAGTCAGAGCTGCCACTGATACAAAGACCAGCTTGGTGGGAAAGGACCGCATCAGAGTTACAGCTCACCCTGCCAATTACTTCCCCCAGCCCTCTTTATTTGAGCAGAATCCAGTT
Organism: Jacana jacana; assembly: GCA_013400555.1. Taxonomy (NCBI): domain Eukaryota; kingdom Metazoa; phylum Chordata; class Aves; order Charadriiformes; family Jacanidae; genus Jacana; species Jacana jacana. The sequence goes on along the minus strand of VZTM01013916.1, from coordinate 64,499 downwards.
GTCTGAGCACCACCCCTCTGCCAGCACTGGAAATTCAGAGCCTGGAGACAAAGTCAGTGAAGACTAAGACTCTGCTGAGGCTGCCCAGGAGAAAAGACCACAGAGTAGGTGATGGCATCATCTTCCAACTTCATCACCCCAGCAGCACAACAAAGGAGCTGGGATGTTCTTCCTCACTCTTTAATGGGGTCTTTAGAACACAGGGTCCAGCCTGATGACAATGGCAATAGCTTTGTCCCCACAGTGTTAGCAGGGCTCTGCAGGACCTCACTGCCCCCCTCCATTTCCTCCCTCCCACCCACACCAAGTGCCATACTTCCACAGAGGTCCCCGAAGATGTAGTAACATTGCTCCGAGAAGGTGATCTTGTTCACGGTGTGTCGGATGTAGCCAGCCTTCAGCAGATTGCTGGCATATTTGCGGGATTCACGACGGTCTGTAAAGCCCTCCACATGATGATAGAGCCAATCTACAACATCCGAACCTGCCACCAAACACCAGAGTTAAACACAGCAACAGAGAGGAAGGCAGTAGCCCTTGAGGCCACACTGGAGCCAAGACCAAGTAAGCTAAAAGGAGAAAAGCGACTGCACAGCTGAAGATTCAATTTGTTAGCCTGGCCGGGTCAGCAGTTTACGGTGACAGAGATGCTCCTGAGGGCACCTGCTCGGAAGACAGGCCACCCGTTCCCCACTCCCTGCTGCTGGCAGCACAGTCACTTACCAATGAAGGCATTGGGGATGGTGATCTTCAGCCACATGCGGTCACGCACTTCCAGGCCTGACTCTGGGGAGGCCATGGCTTTGACAATGGTGGCCATGTCGCTGTGGATGGACAGGTGAAAGTCATCGAGGCCTGTGGTGTGGACGAAGGGAAGGGAGGCAGAGATGAGAGGGGACAGAAAAGACAACAGGGCTACGTGGAAGCACCACACACGGGGGGAATGGGCCAGGGAACAATACATCACAGCCAGCCTTGGGGCACATGCTGTGTAACAACCCCCCCTCTCCCAGCCTTCTTATGTTATCCTTCCCTTGTCAGCCATGTCACCTTGTGCAAAACCCAGCCTAGGGTCTCCTTCCTTCCAACTATCCGAGACCCGAATGTTGCCGGGTGAGCCCACACAGCCCAGCAAGGGAAGTCGCTGCCCCTCACAAACTTACAACAAACTCCTGGCTTTTTGCCCTGGCTCTTAGACCCTTGCTTCAGGGCTCTGTACGCTCAAATCACCCAAAACTTCAGAAAGCAACCAGAAGAACCCTGTGCTCAGCAGGGCCCTTCCCCACTGCAAGGTTCTTTGCTCCCAGTTGCCTCCATCCTGTCCCATCCACTGTCTGGGAGGGAAACTGCTGCAGGGAGAAGCCGACTCCCTCCGGTCTGCTGCTCTCAGCCAGTAACCCCTGACTGCTCTGAGCCTTTCCTCTGCACCCACCACAGCTCCTGGGTTGCACACAGGCTCTTTGACTCTCCTTATGTACAGGGCTGAGAAACAGTATTAATTCACCCAGCCAAACCCCGCCCTGATCCCACTGCCTGCCCGGTGAGAGCTGTCTCACCCTCGGTCCCCAGGGCAGGGCAGACTTGCCCGTCCCAGTTGCTCCGAAGCAGATGTATTGCTCCCTTTACAGCACAGTGGAGGTGAGGAAGCCGTGCAGCGGGTGGAGCACGGAGGCACAAGGACTTACGTTCGGTCTCTGGGATGGAGCTGGTGATGGAGGAGCTGGTGGAAGTGATTGTGCTCATGGATGGACTCATACCGTACGCTGGGTAGGTGCCAGTCATCGCTGCTGTGTGAGACACCCAGGCTGCTGGGTCGATGGGCCGGATGGGCTCACCTGCAGTGAAGAAAGAGTCAGTCAGCAGCTATAAGAAATTATCCCCTCATCAATTCAGCCTCTAGGGAGGGACAGGGACTCAGCACAGGCCATTCCATCCCCGGTATCTGCCGGGACTCACCCGGATCGGAGCATGGAGAGTCTGGCCCAGCCCAGATCCGCTGGGGAGCAACTGGGAGAGAAAGAAGAGAGGGAGGGTCAGCAGGAGAGGTGCAGAGGGAGAGATCCCCCTATGGCTCAAGGTGGGGTTTCTCTGTCCTCTGGCGCCCCGAGCAAGTGACCCCCCTGCCCCAGTGAAACGCGTCCCCAGCGTGATGTGGGAAGGAGGGCTGGGCTTATGGGCATTTTGGCCTAGGAATTGGACAAAGCAGCCTCCTAACAGGAGAGCTGAAACCCCACCAAACCCCAATTCAGTGCCACATGGAGTCACACACAGAAGGGAGGAACAAGACAACAACCAAGTAAGTGCTTAAGGCAGGGCTCTCACATGAGCTGGGCACCAGCACTAAGGGTGGGTCAACTATCCACTTACTCCTGGGTAACGAGAAGCAGCCCCGAGGGCTGGGGTCCCAGCACTTGGCCACCGTCAAGGTGATGGGCCTGCAACAAAAAAGGCCAGAGTTAGAACAAGAGCCCTGCACAATGGGTGGATGCTGCATCCTGTGAGATAGGGAGAAGCTGCTGGTACAGCCCTTGTCCCCCTCCAGCTATCTATTTCCTTAGTGGCACGCACAAAATGATGTCACCCTGCTGAGGGTTGCTGATGACCCTGATGACACAGCACCCCCACAAAAAGGGGGCACAGACCCCAATTCATCAGTATTCTGTTGGCTGCAATCCTTGCTTTGGGCATGAGAGCCCAGGAATCGAAGCAACACCAAAACCGTAAGTTCTGAGGTGCCGCAGAGCCGCTGGCAGATACAACTCACACCCCCCAAGCACACACCGTACAGCTGCCCCTGGGGGGTAAGGAACAACCCCAGTCCTTACCCCGGCTTGTGCACAATCTCCCTCAGCACCCGCACAGCATCATCGTTGCTCATGTTCTCAAAGTTGATGTCATTTACCTGCAAACAATGCAAAGAGGTGAGTTGCAGAGATGCGACCAGAGGCTGAGTTCCCCACTCAGCTCAGCAGTGACTCAGCTCCCCTCTCCCGAGCGCAGCTTCCTGGGCTTAGCCTGCCAAAGCGCACAGGGAGGCTCCTGGGTCTTTTCTTACTGCTTTCCCCAGCCCAAAGATGGAGATATGTGGGCAAAAAGTACCTGCAAAAGCATGTCTCCTGGCTCAATCCTGCCATCAGCTGCCACGGCACCACCCTTCATGATAGAGCCAATGTAAATGCCTCCATCCCCACGCTCATTGCTCTGTCCCACAATAGAAATGCCCAGGAAGTTGTATTTCTCTGCAGGGATGGAAAGAGACAGAAGTAAGACACCACAAAGCAGCAGGCACAGCAGCCCTAACCTCAGACAAACCACATGCTAGTAGGTGGCTGCTCACACCCCTGTCCCAGAGGGATGTCCTGGGACACAGAAGAACTCTTGAGACCAGTGCTTCAAGACAAGCCACTCTCCTACAGAATGCATCCCCTCACTCCTCCCGGCACGTGTTCTCTGTGCCCCCTCCCCAGTTCCCTCTCCGCTGCCGGGTGTTGCTCCAGAAGGACTGTAGGCTCCACGCACACCTCCCACTCACCCATGTTCAGCGTGACTGTGATGATGTTCAGGGACATGGTGGAATCTGTGATGCTGCTGAAGGACGATGACTGCAACATAAGTGGAACGTGAGATGTCCTCCTGTGCCTCAGCAACATTCCCAGCCACAGCTCCCTCCACTTGTGGTCCCTGTGGCAGCACAGCCACAACCCACAACTACAGCCTTAAGCAGAGCCACAGGGCATCAGCCACTGATCACGTCTCCACAGCCAGGACAAGGTCTGTGGTCTCACAGCTCTTGAAACTACATGGGCTTGGGAAGGGTTTACACCACTTCATGAAGTGTCAGCACTAGGATGCCACCCGTCCCCAGCTGTACCCACAGCAAACATGGTCAAATCCCTGCTCAGCCTTGGAGCAGAGAGCAGGGAGACCCACCAGACAGCCCCCCCTGCCCTCCCCAGGACAGCCAGCCACCAGGTACCCGCTCAATGCGTGGAGCCTTCTGTTTCCGCCGGCGCCGCTTGTGCCTTCTCATTAGACGAGAAGCACTGCTTTGCTCTGTGGAACTGCTAAACCTAGAGGCAAAAAACAGAGTCAGCTCTGCTGCTGCCAGGATGGTGGCTCTGGCAGCAAGGGAGCCACAGAAATGGCCCAGGGAATAGAGGATGGTAGGGGGCAGAACATGTATGTGGGGGACAGACAATAGCAGAGGGGGCTGCTGGCTGAGGCCTGAGACAGAGGCAAGTCTGAGCAAGGACAGCAGAGTTCTGCAAAGGCACCTCTCTGTGCTAGAAGGCAGGGGGAAGCCTCCAATACCTGAGCTCTCCTACCTGCTGGTGGAGTCATCTTCATCTGAATCGAAGAAGCTGGTGGTTTCCAGCTCACTGCTCATGAGCGTGGAGGAGCTCTCGTACCCGCCTAGGTCTCGGCGTCGCTCTCCCTTTACTGTCCCATTCACCCTGGGCGCTATGAAGACAAGACTCAGTGTGCTTGAGACAGGCCACAAGGAAACAACCCCTTCCCTTATGGCAGGGCTCATGGCAACCTCCTGAGAATTAATCTAGCCACCAGACAATCCCACCTAGAGCCCGCCGGCTCCGAGTCCACCCTGGGATCAGATCCATCTTCTATGGTATCACTAGAGGATGGGGAAGAGTCTGGTGGGTGGCTTTTATGAGGAAAGACTGAGGGAGCTGGGTCTCTTTAGCTTGGAGAAGAGGAGACTGAGGGGTGACCTCATGAATGCTTATCAATATGGAAAGGGTGAATGTCAGGAGGATGGAGCCAGACTCTTCCCAGTGACATCCAAAAATAGGACAAGGGGCAATGGGTACAAGCTGGAACAGAGGAGGTTCCACTTAAATATGAGGAAAAGAACTTTTTCAGGGTGAGGGTGAAGGAACACTGGCAGGGGCTGCCCAGGGAGGTGGTGGAGTCTCCTTCTCTGAAGACATTCAAAACTTGTCTGGAGGCGTTCCTGTGTGACCTGCTCTGGGTGTTCCTGCTCCAGCAGGGGGTTGGACTGGAGGAGCTTTCAAGGTCCCCTCTAATCCCTGACATTCTGTGATGGGCCAATGAAACAATACTGCTAAACTTGTGGAAGATCCTCAGCTGATTCACAGAATCACAGACAGAGCAAGGAGCACACAGAGTGACAAGGCTACAGCACACTGCTCTTCAAGTAAAGACTGAGGCACTGCTGCCTCCTGCTCTCTGGTCTTCTACAGGAGACATATCCTTTGCCCCAAAGGTTTCAGCACCAAGTTCTGATGCAACAGAGGTAATCCTGCCTCCAACATGGTGCTATAGTCTCAGATCTTCAGATCACTGAACAGCCAGTCTAAGCTAAGAAGGTTCTGCAGAGCAGAAAGAGCTGCCCCATGTCTGGAGCTGGTGTCCACATGGTGCCACAGCCCTGCCCTGCAGAGCTCTCACCACATTACTGACACTCACCATGCTCAGGCCCATCCTTCCGACGGGGTCGTTCCCTTTGTGACGACACCACCGAGTCTGTCTCTGTCTCGTTGTCCAGGTTTTCCCGACTACCCCCAGTGTTAGGGCTGTGATGAAATAGAAGGAGCAAATACGTTCAACTAAACAACTTAAGCAGGACCTCCTGGCCTCTGTGCTGGCCGGCACAAGCCTCCATCTCTCTCCTTGAAGGACAGGAGCAGAGACGGTGGGGAACAATCACAGCACAACTGAGCGCAGGGCAAGAGACTGGGAGAAGCTGTGCCAGCTCTTTGCCAACTTCCCCACACTATTTCCAGCACGGCCTTGCTTGTGAAATAATGCCGCTCCACTTTAAATCTGTTCTCAGCTGCCCTCGAGCTGGCTGTGATCCCTGCCAATTTGGGTACAAGTGTTTCAGCTCCTGCTCTTTACAGCAAAGTCACTGTGGATCCCTTGGAAACCAGGACAGGTGTACAGCTAACTTACTGAAAAGAGGGGGGCCTGGAGTCTCCGATTCCTCCAGTGCGCTCCATGGAGGGTGGCAGCTCTGTCTGGTTATCAGCACAGACCGAGCCAGCATCCGAATGGGAACCCTCTGCAGACACCAGCTGGAGGGACGAGAGACAGAGAAAAAAATAAATGGCAGAGGCACCAGCAATACACTTATGAGAGTGGCCAAGTGAGCTGGCCAGAAGCCTGCCTGCCCCAGGATCTCCTCTCTGACAGTGGACCACAGCAGATGGCCAGGAGCTGGTGCTGGACAGGCCAAGCATGTAGCAACACTCCCCTTCAGCGCCTATCCCAGACGCTGGCTATTTGTGGCTCAGGAATTCTCCTGACCCAGCAGTGAAGCTGGGGTGGCCAACAGCCCTGACATCATCTGCAAGCCCACACCGGGCAATTCTTACACTCAGGTAGCCCCTGGCACACATAGCGTAGCAAAGAGTGGATTCCCCTAGTTCTTCTTGCACTGGAAGAGGCAGCCACCAGTCACCCCTCTTCCTGACTTTACCAGCCTCCACACCTCTGCTTCAAGCTGTGGGACCCAGCAGGACTTTCACCCTCCCAGCCCACAGGAGCTGAGGGTAGCAGAGTGCAAGGCAGCTTTGAAATAAGCTCTGACACACTCTTTTTCTGTTTTCCACACGTATTTTGCAAACTTTCAGGTTGTGCCCAGATAATCGGCTTGGGCACAACCTCCAGAAAGCCTCTGTGAGGCTCAACAGCTTTTCCAACACAGAAATTCGAGGAAGAGTCAAACCCCAGGAACTCTTTATACCAGCTGTGCTCCGGGGCAGCCAAGGCACACCTGCATCTGTGCCTCTGGCCCTGAGATAAACCACCAACTTCAGGGCTCAGGGACCGAGGTAGAGCCTTTCCCAGGAAGCACAGTCTCACCAGTGGAATGAAAGAGAGGATGGCTCAAATGAGCTCAGTAGAAAGAGGTTTCCCCAGCATCACTCCCTATTCAGGCTTGTGCTCTCCCCACTTTCCAGCTGCACTGAGCAGGGCTAACCCAAGAGGGCTGGGCAGGAAAGCAACAGAAAGCCCTTTCATTGCAAGAGACATTCAGGAACCCCCAGAGCAGAGGTGACAGAATGGAGCCTCTGCCCTTGGCCAGGGACAGGACAGAGCTCATGAGCGATAGAAGATCAATGTCTGTCCCGAGGGACCTTCCAATGTGTTTTCCCCACCTGCTCATGCCTGTCCCCAGCACGGCACAGGCAAGACAGAGATGGATCTCCCCAGTGTCAGGGAGGAACTGCAGGTTCCTACCCTAGACAAAACAGGATGGGAGTCAACCTGGAGCCAGGGGAGGGGAACAGGATGGGGTCTGTGGGCTTCAACCAGCTGCTGAGCCACCAGCCATCGCAGGAGAAGCCTGATCCAACAGAGGCAAGGGATGCCCCACAGCAGATCAGGACAGAGGGATCATGAAACAAGGGCTGGAAATAAGCTGACAGTGCTGCCCAAAACACAACAGCCAGTGTAAAGGCAGACAGAGCTCTGCTGCTTGCCAGTAAGGAGACTACATCTTGCATGGAGGCAAGAGTAGATGCCTGTTTACACAGGTCTTAAATGCTTCCCAGCATCACTGACTAGACACGGACCAATGTCCTGCCCACCTTTGAGAACTGGGGTAACCACGATAAAGAGGATGATGGGCCCCACAGATCATCATTAGGGCAAGGTGCCCTGGTTTGAGTGACACAGGACTAATTTGTCTTTCAGTCATTGTACTTTTCAGTAAGGTCTCTTCTAGTGCTTGGGAAAAACGCGTTTTAGAATACTCTAGTGTTTTAATTTGCAAAAAAAATTACTTTACAGCCAGCCCTGGTGAGTGGGTTTCAAGGTCTCAGTGTTTTTAAGCTCCTCAGGTGTGGGGACAAAGAAGAACAAGACCCGGGCACTTGATCCAAGCTGCCAACAGGGTTATTTCATACCATGAATAGCACATTCAAAACAAATTGGAAAGTTTGCTGTGAACCACTCGCTGCCACCCTGAGAACTCCTTGCCCCAGTGCTGGAGCCCTGAGCCCTTCCCTCCTTCCCAAAGCCACAGCGCTCGCAGGGTCCCACAGGGACTGTCCCTGGAGAGAGGGCACGGCTTCCTGTGAGGTAATGGGCTGGGGATAGTCCTTGTGTATTTTATATTGGTATCAGGACCAATATTGGTTCTTTGGTATTATTAACTATTTGGTTATTCTATTAAATCTATTTATATTTCAGCCCTTTCCCCCCCCCTAGTTTTTCCTCAGTTCCCCTTCCCAGGTGGTGAGGGGTCAGCAGGCAACAGAATAATTGTCTAAATGACAATAAATTGCTGTGGGTTCTTCAAACTATAACACAGTGGGAGAGAGATCGGCTGCCAGGGAGGCACAGGAACAGAGACAGGGATACAGCTGCGGCAGAGAAGACAGAGCAGCCCAGAAAAGCCAGAGCCAAAGCAACAGACAGGGCAGTGAGCACCCTGGGGCATCAAAAGCCACAGAGCCCGTCCCACAAGCCCCAGGACAAGCCCAACAGCTCCTACTCTCACCACTGTCTAACCAGCTTGTCTCACACTTGGTTCAGCTTCCACTTGGCTCCCCACACCTTCCCGGTGACTTGTATTCCCAGGACACGTCCCACTCTCCAAGCGTCACATCCCTGCTCCACAGCCACTGCCTGGGAGCAACACGGAAAGATGACAACACAGGCCAGTGTCACCACACAACACTCCGTGCTTGCAGGTATCAAGGCAAGACCAGGCAAATGGGAACTGGCTGCAGGCAGCTGTCAAACAGCAGCAAGGAGAGGAGCAGAGGGCGTGTTCCCAAGCAGAGGGACTGATGCTGCCCTCCCCCTAAGGATCCCGGGGCTGAGATTTCCTCCAGGGAAGGTTTTGATAACCACCCTGCACCCTTCCTGACTCTTGCACTTGTCAGGAAATATTCACTTGGATCCAAGCCCCCATCTTTCCCCCTAGCTAAAATTAGTACCAAGTTCCTAAAACAGCCTTATTCCAACCCATCTGGCAGAAGCAGTAAAGCAAGTGCCCTCCCCAGCCCCCAAAACACCCACAGACAAGGAGACCCTAAGCATGGATAGAAAAAGAGACCATCAGCTGTGTTTAAACGTCTCTGGGACCGTTGTCACCTCCGTGCACGAGAGCTGGCAGCAGCGCGAACTCCAGGCACGAGCTCCTCACGTGGAGCCAGAGCAGCAGCAGGGTCTGTGGCACCCACACTGAGCAGAGAGAGCCCCTATAAGGAACGACAGCAGCTGCACAGATGCAAGGACCACAAGGAAAAGTGCACCAGGTTAAAAAAAAGAGCAATAGAAATGATTCAAGCACTTCTGGGACTCCCCACAAAGCAGGTGAAAAGGCAGCTGGAAAGGGACGTGCGGGGAGACATCTCAGGGCAGATGCAGCAGCGGGGATAGTGACTGGGGGCTGGACAGGCTGTTTTCCGAAGCGCTGGGTAACCACTAGAGGGAGGGCAGCCAGCACTGGCCACCGGCCCTTTGTGCAGGAGCCCCATGCCCACAGGCAGGACCCCAGCCTGTGCCCATCTCCAGCCAGTACCCAGCAGCACCCACCCGGATCCCAGCCAGCCACCTCACGGACCCCGAGCCGAGGCCTTGCCATTCGCCATTTGGTGTGAGGATGGAAGCAGCATTAGGTCTGACCCTGCCTGATTTGCTGAGGATTCTCACTGTTTAGGAGTTACCGGGTGGCCCTCTGGAAAAGGCTCTTGGTGTCTTGGTTCTGCTCCTGGTGTAGATTCCACACACCCCCATCAGCACAAACCACAGCTCAGCAGAGAGCAAAAGGGATTGCTGGCTATGGAGACGGAACACAGTTCTCCTCCCCCCATCCCCCAAAGAAAGGGTCCTGATGGAGGCAGAGGGGGGCATGCGGGCAGGGGGCAGAGCATGTGCATGGCATGGCACTGGGGGAGAAGCTGGTCCTGCAGCTGCCCAGGCAGTACCTTCAAGTCTTCAGGGCAGCCAAATCCAGCCCGATTCACCAGCACTAGAGTCACTTAAGCCCTTTGCGCCAGTCACCGGAGCAGGACTTTCCTTGGAAAGCTGACCCTGCCATAGGGGCACAGGGATTACACTGAGGACAGGCAGGGACCACCACCTCTGCCACGCTTTGGTGACTGAGCTCTCCACAGAAGATCCCACACCGTCCCCAGCACAGGGACCTAGCACCAGGCAACCCCTCTCCAGCTAAGGGACCAGAGCGTGGCAACCCAGCTCATCAGCTTCATTAGCAGCCAGCACTTGCAGTTGAGAGCAGCCCTCGTGCCTCACTGGGTACTACGGAACCCAGCAGTGGCTTTCACAGAGGCAGAAACAGGCAAGGAGATACAGAAGGAGGGGCATGCTTACCCAGGACACCACCCGGCCGTTGAAGCAGGGAAGCTTGGCATTGTCATCTGAGATTTCTTCTTTCACCACCCTGCAGAGGGGAGAGCAGGCAGTCAAGAGCCGGGACCAGGGCTTCAGGGGAAAAGGAGACTGTCCCAGGGGGCGTTCGTACCCATCTGGAGGCAGCCCAGGCTTGGGGACAGGGATGGGCAGCCCCTCTACCCACAGCACCCCAGGCAGCTGGAGGGGACAGAGCAGGCTCTCCCATGGGCATCCAGCTGGTTTGCCCCCAGATTCACGTTTTAATCACCAAAAAAAAAAAAAAGAAAAAAAAAAAATCAGATGCATATTTCCATCAGTTTGCTTATTTCTAGAGAAACTCACCAGTTTGCTTATTTCTAAAGAAATACATAATTTAAAACTCTTCATAATGATCTGAAAGAATCACAATCTATGCCAGAGATTTCTAATAGATGAAAGCGAAATACATTAAACATGCTGCCTCCCAAACGTTACTGTTGATTTTTAATTATGTACATAATATTTCAACATCACTTCAAAGCTTTATAGTTGTGCCACAATGTCATGTTCCAGCGTTACACAAACAGCTACGCTATTATCAGCCTCCAGAGTGGAGGGAGCAGATAATTTTTTTCCCCCAACATCAAAAACGTCAGTTTTCTTTGGGAAGAAAATGTATTCTTTCTATTTTAAATATCATCAGGCACCTAAATATTTTTCCACAGTGAGTCTGCAAACAAAAAAACTTGTAAACTCACAAGATTCAATTAATACCATCTTTGATAAATCAAATTTAATGTCAAAATAGGCTTTAACAAGTTCATTTTCTTTTCTAGTCAATGACAACATTTTATGTACTCTCATTTAATACAAATACATCTTACAAGTAGCTTGTGATACTAATTTACCCTTCCAAGCTGTATCTGAGGTAGCTTGGCACATTGTGCTTAAAAAAATAATGTAGTAAGTAAACAATGAATAAATTATGGTTTGGGGGAAAAGAGTACAACAAAAAAAGAACAAAATGAACGAATAAGAAGCAGCAGCCAAGGGAAATTACATATTAAAAAGAAGTAACCTATAAGTAACTAAACACACAGAGGTGAGATCCCATCAACAGCTCAAAAGGGTCCTCAGGCCATCCCCAAGCTCAGGGAGGACAGAAGCAGAGGCAAGCATGGGGCAATGGAGCTGTGATGCATTGCCCAGGCTGCCCGGCCACCACCACAGAGCCAGAACATGCCAGGGCCAGAGCCACGGCACCCTGTGCTGCTGGTTGTGCCTGCCAGCACCCTGACGGCTGCCAAACCGTCTGGGAACACGCTGAGGCTCACCAGCACTCTCAAAGCATCGACAAAAGGGAAGTGCGCAGTCCTGGAGGAGCAAAGCCCAGGAGCAGCTTGTGCCTCCCTGCCAGCCACACAGGTTCCTCCAGTATCACCACACTCCACAAAGGGCCGTCTCTAGGGGAGAAAGGCAGCACATGTCCCCATCTCTGTTGGCACTCACAGTCCCTGCCCGAACCAGAGGGCCAGCAAAGTGCCCGGACACACACTACCCATCCCTAGATGAGGTCGTGGTCTGAGCAGCCTAATCCACTCCCAGGATGTGCTTTAATCCCTCTTGCACAGATAGAGAAGCAAGAAAAAGCAGGAAAGAAGCAGTGAGGATGGATTAAAACCCTGCCAGCCTGATGTTTCTCCAGCATGCTCCATGCCAGCCTCTGTCCAAGGCTGCTGCAGCCCTGGGCAGTGTCGAATGCAGAGAGCCTTGCCCAGGATCCGTCCCCCTCAGCGCCCACACCAATCCTGCCCAGCGCAGGCGAGTTGTCGTCTCCCCACTTCAAGCACACACACACGCACCCTGCCCTGGCTGCGCCAGCATCCATTCACACTGTCGCCAGCAGCCTGGACTCCATCCAGTTCCTAGAGAGAGCTTCAGGAAGAGACAGTTTCCAGCACTGCCTGCTGGGGGACACAGCCCCGCCTGTGGGTGACAGGACAGGGTGACAGACTCCCAGGGTCAAGAACAAACCAACTATTCCACTATCAGTGGGGACAGAGGAAACCGAGCCCCGAGACCCCCGCCCACCCTCAGCTGCAATGTCTGATGGAGAACAAGGTCCCTCTGTCACAGAGCCAGTCCCTCCTCACTCTGGATACCCCAGGGCTGCCCCAGATATCCCGGGGGTCAGCTCCACCCCACCGCAGCCTTCCCACTCCCTCTCCAGCCACTACACTATTTATCACCCAGATGCCACAGCACAATGGGTTATATATTTAGACTGTGCAGAACAAAAACTGATAGTGTTGGAGTCGGGCACATGGCGAGGCAGGAATATCTCTGCTCACGGCTGTTACCCTGTGCACCCTCCCAGCTCTTCATGCCCTGCATTCCTCATGGGCCCCGATCCTTCCTCTCCACTCTCCAGCTCACTCTCCTCACACCAAGGAGACAATGAAGTCACTCTCCTCACAGCAGCGAGGCTGAAGGTTGGCTCAGAAGGTACTGGCCGAGCAGCCTCTGGGGGAGCTGTGAGCGGTGCCACGTCTCTGCTCTGGCTGCTTGGGGAGGTGGCCATGGGACGCGGAGAGGGAAAGCCATCCCTGTGAAATGTTAGGAAAAGCCACCAGCTGATGGAATCTGAGCTCAGAATCCCCAAAGAGCAGATCCAGAAGGAGCTCAGGTTCTCTCAGTTCTCTAAAAGCCTTTCTTTTTGGCAGGAGCCACCACACCCCAGGGAAAACATCTGCCTGAGGCTGCTTTCAAAGGGACTGCTTTTAGTTCACCATCCGTCAGAGCAGCCTGGTTTCACATGTTCCCTCATGTAAAAGTCCTGCTGCGGGCAGCCCCAGTATGGCTGGGAGCGTTGGCCAGGGAGAGTTTTCAGCGAGCCTTGCCCAGGGGAGTGGGGTCCTTGCCCAGGGGAGTGGGGTCCGGGCCCTCAGTGCTGCTGCTCTGCATGGAGCAGCTCAGCAGAAGGGCCACTGGCCGTTCCTGTCCCCATCCCCAGGGCCTCATCTGCCTCGGATTTTCCAACAAAGAGACCCGCGGGAGGGAGAAGGAAGGCAGGGAGGGAGGGAGGGAGGGAGGTTACAGGGGAGGCAGGCGAGTGGGCGGATGATTCAGCCGCCATCCCCAGCCACACAGGGCCAAGACGGGGATGAGGAGGAGGAGCCGGGGGGGATGGGGTGTGCGGAGGGGCTGCCAACATCTGCTCGATGCAGCTGGGGAAGGGGCAGCCCCGGCAGAAGGGAGGGAACCCGGCTCCATCCCTATCCTCCTGCCAGCTTCTCCAGTGGACTCGTTTCCCCAGACTCAGGCTGCCGGGGACAGGGACACAGGGGCCAGCAGACACTGCCTTCTCCGGAGAGCCTCAGCCCAGCTCAGGAAATTATTTTATATCACAGTCATGTCCAAGGAATGAAGGGAAAGCAGGGAACAAGAGAGCGTGCAGAGGAAAGAAAGGAGGCCCAGGGCGCCCAGCTGCCCCCTCTACCTCTGGCTTCCCCCGAGCCTCCCGCCGGGACAGGCCACAGACACAGGGAAGCTTGCGGGGTTCGAGCTCCAGCCAGCCCTGGTCTCTCCTAACCACAGTGGGGTCCCAGAGAGTAACCGGGATGGAGTCACGCCAGCCCAGGGAAAGAAGAAATCCAAAAGACACTGAACAAAGGCTGCAGCAGGAGGACTTGAGCCGTGGATGCAGCTGGAGATCAGCAGCCACCGACGCTCATCTCTGGCAGTCCCACTCCCAGATCATCTATCCAAGGGCTTGCAACAGGGAGGACACTCAGGGAGAAGCAACCATGGGAGGCAGCAGTGATCAGAAAAGTTGAATTTGGAGTTGGGGGGGTCAGTACTGAGAAGGGAGGTAATGGAAGGGGATCCCTCGAGCATGTCAGGCAGCTTGGTGTCCAGGATGAAAGACAGTCTTATGAGGGGAGGTACAAAGATCGGGGAGACGATTGAGCAGTGACAATTTCACACTACAAACATGGAAAGCTGGTAGAGCAGATGAAAAAAAAAACCACCCACAACATCTTTTCCTTCATTTTGTTCGATTATTGCAAGGAAAGACCTTCACAAAACAGCACCACTTCTTCCACCATTGCAAAGCCCAGAAATTCAGTGTTAAACTTAATCACCTATTATAACCACCAGAAAGTGCACAGATTAGGTAGGTCACTCCTCAGACCTGAACAGCCCCCATCTCCTACAACCCACAAAACCACGAAAAAAAGAAGAAAAAAAAATCAGAAACAAAACAAGCAAAAAACATCAGATGTTTCCACCCAATAGCACAAGCTTCAGGAATTTACACACCAGAAATGTGATCTCATTTTCAAGATCTTCAGTACACACCCCTTAGGGCAGGGATGCCTTGTCTCCAAATGACTGTACAGATTAATAACGCTGCACAGCAAAAGGAAGCACCTTCATCTGCCTATATCCAAAATGTGAGCATCTCCTGCCTCTAGAGCAAAACCCTCCTCTCTTCCGCAAGACCAAATATCAGGGCCGTAGGGATGAGCTCTGCCATTTCACCAGAACAGACAATTGGGCAGGATGATTCTCCAAAAGAGCTGGGATTCTAGACAGGAAATACCTATTACACTGAGCCCAGATGTGACACGTGTGTTTCCCATGGGGATGCGATTCCTCCATGGGCCACTGGCCCAACCAAGGAGCATACACATGTACTGGGGAGACTTTGGGCTTTACAGGCAGGCAGCGTGCATCAGGATTAGAGGATTTGAGTTGTCTGTCACCCTAAGCCAGGGCATTCTTTGGGTATTCTCCACTGCATTTTTACCTCCTGTGTGGAGGAGGAGGAGTACGTAGGGTGCAAATCAGAGTGTGCTGGGGTGAGAAGGCCTCTTTGATCATGAACAGAGATCACCACTCTCCCATTTAATATCCCTCCCGAGCCCCCAGAGAGGGTAACCTCCACTGCCCCTCTGTGCTGTAGCACAGGGTAAAAAAGGACACAGATTTGTGGAGGGCTTAGCTCTGTCAAACCCTCGCCCCAGAGGAGCTGCTCTTCCCCCATCTGTCCTGCACCCCTATGAAGGTGAGCTCCCCTGCAGCACTGTTTTTACCTGGGGTCTTTTTTAAGACTGAAGAAGCACAAGCCAGCTGTCTTGCTCACACAAGAAGACAGCTCTGTATTCGAGCAGGAGAGGCCACCTCAGCTCTACTGACACATCAAGGGAGATTTGCAAGGATTCCCTGGGCAGCAGGTCACCCCATCCCAAGCTATTACCCCCTCTCCTTAAGGGGAGGGTATTGCCCATGAGCAAATGCATAGGAACAGCGTCTTTCATTTTCAGGCTGTATTCCACAGCCTCCCTCAACCACACTCACCGCTGCTGCCCCACAGCGCCCCCACACCCCACAGCTCGCTGTGCTGCCCCCCCCCGACCATCACTCAGGCAGGGGATGAGCAGACATCTAAGATGGCAGCATTTTCTCCATGAACTCCTAATCAACACTTCTATCACCGCTCCGCAGGACACACACCAGGACAACCGCAGTCCCCCTGTCCAGGAGGCGTTTGGCTCCAGCCAGACCCATGGTTAGCCCTGCAGACATCTCCAGGTGGGAGATGACAGAGGACAGACCTCCTGCTCCTCTAGTCCAAAGACTGGAAAAGGAACGACATTTTGTAATGAGCCACCCAACCTCACGGGCCTGCCCAGGAGCAGCACATATCAAAGCAAAGTTAGAGACTGATTTCATCCCTCCTGCCTGGCTCTCAGAGTGACCATCTGGTGCAAACAGCGCCGACAGGCCCAGCCACCACTGAGGAGGAAGCTGCACGGGGGCTGCGGCAGGCACCTACACACTAATTAATCCCGCCCTGCCTCAGCTTCCAAGGCCCAGAAAGACATTTACAGACATCATCAAAGGAAGCATCCGACAGGCCCCCAAAGGTTCAGTGACACTTTCAGGCTCTTTGAATTGGAAATTGGGACAAACAGGGACTCCCAGCAAAAGCCCAGCAGGATCTTCACCCTAGTAGCTCAGCTTCAGCTCAACAACTCTGAGACCTTGCATGGCCCAACACAAGGATACATGTGCAAGAACTCATCGTGACAAAGGAAGATTTGATGTGTCTGCACAAAACAACTTTCAGGGAATTGAGACATCCACAGACATAGCAGTGGCCAAAAGCTGGCCTTGTATCCCAGGTAGGATCGAAAATGGGCCCAAAGAGGTCTCCGCTGAACGGAGACACACACACACGAGGACAGGGTAAAATCCCAATGCAGTTGCTACGGTTCATACTAATGTTGAAAGACAGCAAGTGAAGCAGAGAAGACTTGGTCTGTGGTGACACTTCTTTTGTTTCCATCCGGGTATAGACAGCGGAAAGAGCCCACCACACAGAGCTGCAACAGCAGCTCCTGCCAACAGAGTCAGGGACTGCACGGAGCTGGAACACGGGCTCACCCAGCTACCGCTGGCAGTGAAACGTAAAGGGCACAACACCACCTTACAAAGAACTTTGTGGAAGAGATGCCTGGCCCCCAAAATTCCACACAATTCTCACCCACCCCTCTCTAAGCTGGCTAAAAAAAAAAGAGGTTCCCTGGCAGTAAGTGCCGACCACTTCGTACCGATTAATTCAACAGTGAGGAGCTATAAGGGGCTCTGAGGATTGCTGGGAGGACACCGGTACACATGCAAGGGGAAAGGGAGAGGGGCACGGTGTCCAGGAAGGCTCTGCACATCCCGCAAGGAAGGTAGGACCAGGCCTGCCTTTTCTGGCCCTCAGCTGAGGGACGCCAAGTCAGTCCTGCTTTTTCTTAACAGCAGGCAAGTCTCCTGCCAAGAAAGTGCTGCTGCTGTGGAATGTGCTGGGCCAGCAGTACAGCTCATTCCTGGAAAAGCATCAACTCAGCGGGAGAGCAAGAAGAGGGGAAGAGGGGGGAAAACGGGAAGAGGGGGAGGGTGGGAAACAAAGTCTGAAGGCTTGGACCTCCACACCTGGCCAAGCAGGGAGCTACCACAGAGCATCCCACTTGCCAGCACCCCCTTGTCTGGGCTACCGGCACAGCAGTCCTGCCCAGCACCAGCCCTCTGCTCGGGGAGCACCCTCCTGCTGGCCCAGATACCTCTAGAGCAGGGCTGGGGAGGCACAGACCCAGAGCAGAGGTCTGTGGGAAGGGGGGGTGAGGTCTGCTTCCCCATCACATCAATAATTAATTTGTATTTAATGACAAATCTAGACCAGGAGACGGCAAAGCAGCCTCTGCATGTCTCCAGCCCTCAAGATACTGACAAGATCACATTATTCTTTCCTGTACAGCTTTGCAAGAGTCTCTCAAGGAAATCAGCCCAACCTCCCACCCAGTGGGAAGGGGCCTTGAAAGTTAACAGGCTCTAGATGACTGCACCTACTCTTCTCATCAGGCTGGGCTACCATCAGCAACATTCCTGCTGTGTTTCTAAGACATACAGAGAACCCCTATAAAACCAACAGGGAGTTAATAAAGCTCAAAACTAAGTACCACCACAAAACATTTGCCAAAGACAATGAGAAGGAATCACACAAAGAAGAGCCTTTCAGAGCCACAACAGCTGCATGGTGGCAAAGAAAGAACTTTATCCCTGATCCCAGGCTATTGCAGCACTGTGGAAAAAAGGGCAAACAGCAATTCTACATCCTTCGGGTCTCAAGATGCAGGAGACAGCAGACTGCAAGAAGGGTCTGACCACTCATAAGAACCATTTCTGACTATCACTAGGACAGGGACACATATTCTTCTTCTTCTTTACTTTTGGGCCTTAGATAATTTTTAGTGCAACCCAAACTATTTACTTCACTCTCAGGAAATTGTCTGCAAGTCAGGTAGAACTTGGAGAAAACCAACAGTTTAAACAATTAGTTCCTATATAGGTCTGCTAGTAGACAAACCCAACCAAAGGCAGAGGAAGGCTGTTTCACCTGGTCTCCTGATTTTGATGTTGTCAGTGCAGGGGATGGTACAAGAAGCTCCCTACAGTGAAACAGCAAATAGAGCACATTTTAGTAGCTTTTTATGTACTTCCTTTATTTCAGCTAGTATCACTCACCTTCACCAAACTCCTTTAAAGACACAGGGCCAAACCCTTGAACACTACAACAAGCAATCTCCTACCAAGCACCCTGTACCAGGCCAGCCAAGCTTGCCTTCCAGTCATCACCCAGCAAACAAGCAAATACAACTGCTGGAAGAAAGAGACAAGAAAGATGCTGCAGTCCTTCCCAAACCAAGCATGTGCTGGTACACAACTCACTCAACTAGAGGTCCAGAAAGCGGGTAAGAGCCAGAAAGCAGAAGCCAATCAATCACTGTAAATTAAAAGGAATCTGATTAGCCAAGAAGCAGGCAAAATGTGAGCTGTCTCCACCATGCTGCTGGTTTACTCTCAGCAACAAAACCATCCATTTCTTTTTCCTTCTCTTACAGAAGTTCTCCTGACTCCTCCCAACGTGGATGTTACAGTGGACAAAGCAATACGATGGTCAGGAGACCATCACCTGCCTAAACCCGAGGAGAGGGCATTTTCTGCAAGTAGCCAGGCTTGTCTGTTTCACCTGCCTGGCTACAGGCAATGACTGGCATTAGGCCATAGTCTACGTGAGGTGCCATGTACAGAACTGGGTCCAGATCCTGACAGGATTCACCTCTGCACCAGGGCTCAGCAGCCTTTCCAACAAGAAGGTAATCTTCCCCATGATTTAGGGGAGGACGGTGCTTTGGATTACTATAGCAACATACCCCACACCTCTGCAGGACCAAACCAAACTCTGAGCTGTTGCTTTTCCCTGACACTGTGAACTGCCCGGCCTGACCTTGCCTCATACCACTGAAAACCTTCCCACCTACCATCTCCGACAACCGCACCCGAGGCTGGAAAACGGTCACTTCCTCCAGAAGTCACCATCACACGTGACGTGGAACACTCCTCTCGCGGAGGGTCTCAGAACCACAGCTGCCAACTCCCAGGTCCTTCAAGGACAAAAAAGGGCAGCAGAAGGCAGCACAACCTGCCTGCAGTCTGTAAATATCCCATAAACTCAGTTACTGGTCACGCTACACAGGAATTATTCCCAACACCAGTGCAGAAAGACTCATCACACATTATTACTGCAACAGGACCATTTCCCATGCCTGTAAATCTGCAGGTAAGTCAAGTTACAACAGGACCCTGATTTTGAGCTTCCTAATTATCTGTGATACTGGTATCAAAATCTCAAAAAGCATCTCTCCATTAGTCCTGTGGAGAGTCACCACAAACATTTGCTGCCATCACCACATGTTGGCCAACCAGGAGCTCTCCTGTCCCTACAAATCAGGTGGACAGAGAGTTCCCACATCTCATTACCTGGGAAAGGGCAAGTGCCACACCACTGCCCACCAACTGCACAAAAGTAATGCCCTGTGAAGGTATCAGAAGGTTTTTAGTGTCCCACACTGACAACATCAGCACACCAAAAACAATTGCTGCAAGAGGCTGTTGTGTTCCTGTGGGGGGATCCAGCAGCACAGACAGAGCCATGCAAGGCAGACCCAGCTCAGACACTTCACACCCAACGCGCAGCACCCAGAGATGTTTCATACCTCTGCAGTAGGTCAGAGCTGCCCCAAGGAAACCCACCCTGAGCTCAAGTAGACATTGCCATGCTGAGACAGACTCCTCTGCTGCTTCCAGGATGCCTGGGCAGGGAATAATCCTAAGAATTTTCCCAAACTAACCCACCATTCGGCCCCAGCTGAAACAAGATATTTTCACTCTGGAAGGAAAATTAATCTCGCAGGAGCCCCTTCAGGACCTAAAGGTGCACTTACCAGCTCCGGCTCTAGGACAACGGGGAAGTCTGCCATAAGGGACTCCACTGTGCAGTTACAACTGTGAAAATCCTCCCTCCTCAGAGATACAAAAGCCAGTAAGAAGAAATTCAAATTAACGCCATGCAGTGGCAAGACTTCCTGCATTAAGGCCCTATATGGGCTTCCAGTACAGCACTACCTCAGCTGGGCCCACAGGCAAGCCTCTGCAAATGGCACCAAAATACTGGTTGAGCCAGGCAGGGCTGAATGAGCTGGGACAGCTCGTTAGCTGTATGCAAACAGAAATAAGGAGTTTGCATATCAATCACGGCTTCTGAAAAAATCTTTGGTTTGAGAAGCTGCTGTGCCCTGGGGGCAACCCAGCAGTCGCCTTCTCCTGCCCCTGCCCTGCTGGTCCTGGCCACAAAACCAGGTTTGTCACTTCTTCTGACAGCCCTTTGGTTGTCAACAGCGTTGGTGTGGCACACTGCAGCGTACGGGGGACAATGTGCTGACAGACAGGGAGACACCAAAAGTCTGTGAGTTTCAAACAGGTCAGAATAGGTCAGAGCAACACTGAGGGAAAAAGGTGAAGCCCGGCGAGTGGTCAATGTGCTAGTAACAGCTTCCCCACTATCCATAATCCATGCCGAGCCAGAGCTCCCAAAACACAGACCCCTCTGTAAGACCCTCAGTGTCCTCTGAACCAGCCTGTACATGGCAGGAGCTGCCAGAAAACAGGGAAAAGCCTGCAGCCTCTGTTACCCAGACCCTGAATTCCAAGCTGATCACAGAGACAGCTGCCAGTGATCAGAGGGGCCATGCAGCAAATAAATTCCTCTGCAAACCCTAGGGGCAGGTCAAAAACAAGCAGAGGGAAGACCTTCCCACACAGCAGCTGGTGCTAGCTCTCCCAGAAACAGATCTCTGCTCCAAGTTGTGCAAGGAAGCCTTCCTCCTCTCAACTCTCATCTTCAGCCAGGACCAGAAGGACGGACTCCCACTGCAGCGATTCAGTCTCTGCTCACCAGATCTTCTTTTCCTCCAGATCTCTCAAGACAGACACTTAGAGCCAGCAAGACACAGGGACAGATGTTCCAGTGAGGGGATAACCAACAGGGAGGACCTAGTGGAGCAGGATACCCAAATGCTACTTCTGCTGCCTTCCATAGCTAGCTGTGACTGGAAAAACAATGCCTCTGGCAGATCTCCTTTAATAAATAACTGACACCACCACCACAATGGCCCCAACCCTCCACTACAACATAGGATTACACAGCACAGGAAGGTCAACACCAGGAATCTCTGCCTGCTAAAGCCTCTGGAGAATTCCAGCCCATTCCTGGATGGGCTCAGGCTCAGTATTTGTGCTACAGGAACAACAACACAGCAATGGGAACAAGTGAAACCAAGAGCTTCAGAGAAGGGACTCAGGGAGATACTAACACTTCAGCTCTGCGAGCTAACACAGGCACTGGAGATGGTGCTATTCGTGGCCTAAGAGCTCACAGACTCTCCTACGGCCACCACAGCATTATACAGATAAGCACACAGACAAAGCAGACAAAGTCACAGATTTTAGCCAAATCCCAGATTTGCACCTTACTTCAACACCTCCCAAAAAGCCTTCACAAAAGGATTTAGTCCAAAAATTTTTAATGACAGCCTCCAGCAGGATTACATTTTACTTGACTTGCCGGCTGCTGCCTAACAAGCCAGCATCACCAGGACAAACACTAACACGGCCACGTTGTGCCACATCCCCCTTCTGGAAAGCCAGCATCCATCCAGCACAGGTCAGGAGGGCAGCCTCTGAATAATAAACAAGGGATGGAGAAAAGAGGAAATCAATAGGAAACACCACCAAAAACACACAGCCCTGACAGCTGCCTCATCAGATGTGCAGCACAGTGCAAAGCTGGAGCAACAACATGAAGGCAATTTCCTGCAGGCGCAGACTCTGCTGTGCTCTGCAAGCCCAGCTCTCCTTCATCCACCTCTACACAGATCGAATATCCCAAACCACAACACTGTTCTATCTATTTGGATGCACTCAAGGGTGGAGGAGCAGCACTCCATTACAGCAGACACCCTCAGCTCAGAACAGTTCAGCGACTGCCATGCAGACACACAAGAGGCTTCCCACCGTTTCAAGTGCCAATGAGCTTAAAAAGGACTTGGGGGATTTTAACTATGTTCCCCACACCTCTAAATATACAGCCTTCAGGTCTAGGTGGAGGGCCTAATGCCCACCCTGAGGGAGGACCGAAGCCAAACGCATCTGTGCAGCAGAAAAGCTGTGGGGGAAAGCAGACTGCCTTTGCTTACACTCGTGGCACCTCTATTCCCGGACCGTCCCTAAAGGCGAGGTGGTAGGTAACCACCTCCACCATCAAGAGTTCAATCCACATGGTTGCAGGCCCAGACGTCTCTGCCTGATGGGAGACCAGGTGAGGACACCACAGCTGAAGGAGGCCAGGAGCATGCTGGGGAAGTGAGACTCACTGAAGGCTCGGTCCTCCGAGCACAAAGGCCTTAGGCTCATAGGCTGTCTGCCTCCACCCCTACAAGCCAACACCTTCCTTCATGGACCCCACCATGACACACTGCCACCCCAGCTACCCATCCTGATCTCACCAGAGCCACACAGGGAGGAAAACCACTCCTTACACCACCACCCAGAAGATCCAGTACCCGCTCTGCTGGCGAGCCAACGCCTGGGACTTAGGAACAGCTAAGTCATAGATGGAAGTCTCAGAAGTTATATTTCAGCAGTGGGGCTACCACTACCATCCTGTAACAATGAACAACGCTCAGGTCACGACTCAGCTTATGGTGGTTTATGAGCCATTTCCAATAGCGTTTGGCCTCGACCTCAGAGACGGAGCCACGCTGGAGCACCGCTGCCACACAGTCATCGCGCACGGATTTACCTCACGGCAATTTCTGAGATGTTGAGGTAGGTTTTTGCTCTGTGCAGGACTTTGGAGGACCAGAGGCCTCCAGATGATTTCAAAACACACAACTGCATCAAGACAGCTGTGTTCTCATGGACAGGCAAAGGTTGCTTGGCCTTTCTTCCTCTCTTTTTTCAGAGATGACAAGAGAGGCTTAAATTAAGAAACATTTCCATCAAACACATAATCGAAAACAATACCTCTCCAAGGAAAACGTTGGCTTCAACAAAAGACCATGTTTTGGGAAAAAATACATTCAGTAAGAAAAAAATATTAAAAATCTGACCAGTCTTAGCTGCAAAGAAGTTCAATAGCTGTTGTAAAACTTCATTGTTCGCATAGTACAGACAAGGCCTTAGGGAAATTGGTCTGCAGCCTGATTTGGCTAACTTGGCTTTCCAAACACCAGCCCTGGGCAAAGAAACCAGGCTCTGACTGCCATCTGACATGACCTTTGGAGCACAGCTCCGACCACAACAGGCAGAGTCGGGAATAGCTGGGTCCGAACAGCAGCACACACACTGCCAGGTGCAGACAGTACACCCAGGGAAGAAGCAAGTGCCATCAGCAAACCTTCTCCATCCGCACCCCAGCCCCAGCCCCACTGTGGCCCCCCGACCCTGCACCGTCACCAGATTTGGAAAGAGCCTCCAGCAGCAGCTACAGCCAGGACCAGCTCCAGCGTCGATGGGCCACCCCCCAGCACGGGCAGCATTACAGGAACTTCCCACCACAAGCATAGGCAGTGGTTAGCAGCTCCTTGCCAAAGCCTCAGCAGCACTAGATACAGAGGCACGGGCTGCAGGAACCTACAGGCAAAACATCCAAAAAATAATCCCCAGCGGAACCCCTCTAACTGGAGCAGCACATCTCACGTCAGCGGGCAGGGAACCGTGTGTCCTCCAGAGCAGGGAGTGCAAGAGATGGGAGTGCTGTGGCTTCTCACATGGCGAAGAGCTGCCCTCAGCACAGACAGGACACAGACTTGCCAGAAGATGCAGAAAAGTGACGGCCACCTCACAGCCAGGCCAGTGCCATCACTCAGGCAGAAGTACTGCAAAGGCTGTGAGCGTGCATGGGAGTCGGATCAGCTTTGGAGGCTGTTTTGCTCACAGACCTTTTGTCAACCTCTTCCTGCATGAAATCTGCGCTGACCCGGAAGCACTCTCCACCAGCGGCATGGCACAGGCAAAGGTCCTCTGCAGACAGCAGAGTTTCCAGCTCAAAAACTAAAAGGTGAAGCTCAAAAAAATCAAAATAAAACAACTCGCCCAACTCACGCTACAGAGAGCTGGCAGGAACAGCAGGGGCACCACGCCAGCGGTTCGCCATTGCTTCGGGACTGACACTGCTTATTAAGTTTAGGATCCCTTCTCTAGCTCCAAAGACTTCCAGACAGAAGGAAAAGTCACTGCTGGCATCAATTTCAAAAAGATCCTGCAATAAAAATAAATCACTCAGCCTTTTCAGTGAGCATCAACACGTTTCCTCATGGACATGTGCAGGAGATGAGGTCGCCAAATACCAACGGCATCTGACCCCTGCACTGGGAATTCCAGCAGCGCCCGCTTTGTTCTGCCTCCAGAGTGTTGCCCTAATCACTGCCTCGCACCCAGCTCTGGAGAGCAGGTGATAATTAAGCAGATCTGGATTAGATACCGGGATAGTGACTAGTTGGATACCAATTTTCACTTGACAGTCAAGAATTAGGAATCACGCACCACAGCTCCAAAGTTAAAACTGGAAGGGAGATCTGCAGGAGGTAAGAAAGCAGCAGCGGTGGGAGGACCAGCACCATCCCACCACTGCACCTCAAATCGCTGGTGTCCTCCTGGCAATGCAGAACAAGCAGTTAAGACGGGAGGGAGAGGTGGTCCCCTTGCAGGAGAAGCAGACGTTTCTGCTCTCCAGCCCAGAAGAGGAGAGGTGGCCAAGTGGAGATAAGCAAAACAATCACCCAAGTGCTTTCTTCACGTGCAGAAGAAATTCAAACTTTCAGGTGCTCCAGAATTTACGGGAAGATGAGACACGACTTCAGGCCACGTGCTAAGGACTGACCAGGATACACAAAGTGAACTCATGTAACTGAAACTGCTTTGAAAAGTTTCAGTTAAACTTTAGTATACCCCTGTGAGAGCACCTTTTCATTGACAGAAAATGAGCAGCATTGGGTACAAGCTAAAAATGAGTCAAAAGAAACCACATTTCAGTTGATATAAAAAATATCCTCAGAGTTGTACCAGTCACCTGGCCAGATGAAAAGCCTAATCTGTAGTTCAGCTGGAGCAAACACAGACACTACCTGGCTGGCGAGAAGACCCACACGGCCCAGAGACAGGTACCTTTCTCACGACGGACTTCGGCACAAGGCCACCCTCTACACATCACCGAAGCCCACATCCCAGCAAACTACAAACTGCCACAGATCACCAGCAGTTGTTCCCTTTCCAACTCAGGTCCCCAAGAGAATTCACAGTACTGTTCTTGCAGCACCTCTATAGAACTGAGAGCTCTGTCATGCAAAGATCCACAGACACATTTGCCCAAGAACCTCACAGTGTCAAGTGGTCAAGACAAGGCACAGGAGCACTGTCATCATTTCCATTTCACAGATTAAGATCAAAGATGACAGAAAGTAAAAAGTGGGTTTTGTGGGTTCACAACTCCATGAAAACCTGTGTGGCTTGATGGAGAACATGGACCTCATGAGCAGCCATAGCACTGTACTGATCTCAGGCTCCCTGCTGCTGACCAGCAAACTGATCTTACCTGTAAAAGGCTGAATAAAAAGACTAAAGCTGTAGAAAAACAAACAAAACCCCTCCTTCTCTAAAGAGGGCAAGGTTAGCAGGCGAAGGGTACTTCCACACTTCACAGCAAGGCACATCCACACAAGGCATCTCAGCCCCAAGAAGAGCGTATCGCATCTATGCGCTGTCATGCTTCCACCATCCATCTGCTGAGCTCCTCCACGCCTCTGCTTCTGGGATTAGCAATACACAAAGCCAACAAGGGCACAAGTATCTGCACCCTGTGTCACTGTTCCACACCACTGGGCTCAGGATGGGTTCTCTAGTTATGGCTGTAGCCCACTACATGCTGGGTAGACAAGCGAACAAAACCCTGCAGCCTTCCTGCTGCTCACAGCTCCTCTCCCCAGGATAAAATGCACAAAATCTTCCCGTTTCTCCTCCTGCTCACCTAGAGCTGACACCATTCTGGGGTCTTCTTAATCTGGAGCTGGGCGCTTTGACTAGGATTAGCTCCTGGCATAGCCCAACAAATCCACACCCACCCAGGGGAGCCTCCATTCACATTTCCAAGGAGATGTAAACACTGAAACTGCTCCATCACTGCTCTGATTCTCAGAGCAAACAAATATTAACAAGATAAACAAAAGAATGAAAAATCCCACACACCAAGACTGTGGCTGTAATACTGCCTTGGGGATGGGGTGAGCTGGAAGGCATGACAGGCTGGAGATCCACAGCCTGGGAAGAGGAGGAGGAGGGAGAAACAGATTCAGTCTTGGCAACAGAGGAAGCATTGGACCATGTCTCACTCCTTGCTGCCTTAGAAGGTGAGATGCCTCTGTTGCCAACAAGAGATGAGAGGAGAACTTAGTCTTATGCCATATGGATCCTGCAAAGAGTCCAATTGCTGACAAAAAGCACAAGCCATTGGATCTGCAGGCCCCCTCCTTGTTGATCAGCTGCCTTAAGGCCATCCACTGTTAATAGCTCATCTCTTCCATGAAGGGGCTTTACCCCGAGTCCTGCTTCTGGACACTGTCCAACTGACCAAAACCAGTTCAGACACCATCAGCACAAGCCCGCCATCCCCCATGCTGGGCAGAGGGCATCTTGAGGGATACATGAGTGAGTGTAATGCCCTTCTTTGGCACACAGCTTCCGAATACAGCCATCGTTAATCTCCTGATTTTTACTAATTGCCCATGCTTTTACAGCTAAGCAGCTGAGACACCTCCTGCTCTTCTGCCCCTGTCCCTCCCTACAAAGCAACGGTTTGCTCTCTCCTGGACACCAGCTCATGAAACACTTCAGTTGAACTTGATGATCTTAAAACTCTTTCCAAATGACCAAAACGATTCTACGATTCTATGATTCTACTTTGAGCGGTGCCTGGGGCTCCAGGGCTTCTCGGGGCTGAGGCTGCAGCTGGACCACTCTGGCTGTTCCCTGCTGTGCTCCAGCCAACCACCAGCACATTCTCCAGCTCTCTGGAAAGGAGCAAAGACAGCTGTCCTGGTGGGTCATCTACAGTAGCACGAGAAAAGGCTTTCTGCCCTCCATTCCACACAAGGCCTCGTCACGTTCTGCTCCAGTGGTGCAGCTCCTTGCACAGGACTTCACCCACGACCAGGTGCCCACACGCAGCCTCTGGCCCCTCTCAGCTGCACCATCCCTTCAAGAGAGCTACATTCTTCCCAGGAGAATTAGCTGAACTGGTCCCAACAAAAATCTCACCCCGCGTATTTCTGATGCAACTAAACTTGCCACATCTTCCCGAGTGCTTTTCCCCTCTCCCTGCTCACATCCACAGCTCCCTATACTGCTTTATCATAGAGTTTCATTAATTTACCATCTATCTCCTCTTGTGGAGCTATAAAGGAAGAGAGGAAGATGAAAAGGCACAGCTCACAAGTTTGCTGCCACCAGACCCCTCTTCCTAACGCGAGATGCTGCTATTTATTACTAAGATTTGTTTATAGTTATGCAGACACTCTCCCACCCACATGGCAATGTTTCATTCAAGACAAGCTTGATTTCCCTTCAAGAACAACATTTGAAAGGATCCCAAAGCATTTGTTTACAAACAGCATGCAGGGAGAATTCGCTTCTCCCACCAATGAACATGGTCCCCTCCGGAAGGGGAGAGGCAGCTGTTCCATAGCACCCAACACGACTCAACAGCTGAGGGACAGGAAACCATCCACAGACAACCAATATTGCTGAGAAAAATTATGGAAAATGAGGACTGGAGACTTCTGTTTGCCTGGAGAGAACGGGGAAGGTCCTCAGCACTCAAGCTCTCCACTGGGTCAGGAAGTATTTAGGGAGGCAAAGCGTCCCAGACTGTGGTCAAAGGAGTGACTCCAAACTGCAAGCCTCATCTGAAAGCTGGCACCTCTCGAGCTAACGGGAACCTGGGCATGGGGATAATTTGGCTGCAGAGGGGAGAGCACCTCCTGCCGAGGCAGCCACACCGATCCCCATCCAAGCCCCAAACAGGCCTAGCCCTGTTCAAGGCAGGGCAGGAGCCAAATCACAGCCCAGGGAGGCAACCCGGTGCAGTAAGACACTAGGAAGACTATAAAATTGAAAGTTTTTTGCAGCCCCAGCCTCCACACACAAGACCTACTGTAAACATGAAGTCTTCAGAGAGGCAGAAATAGTCCAGAGGAAGGAGAATCTTGCAACTCTTTAAAATACCAAAGTGCTAGTAGAGAGTCACATGTCATGGAAGCCAAGAGAAGCTACATTCCCGGGCTGGAAACAGTGGTCCTCAAAAAGGCTAGAGGAGAATCAGATGTAGGAAGACTCTGGACAAACCAGTGAGGACAAAGGGTCTTACAGAGAGTGGACTTCAAGCGGTACCCGCTCCACAGAAATGTCACCAACAGTCACCCCAGAAGATCAGTCAGTGCAACCGTCCAAACAAAGCACAGAATACACCTTCTCATCTCCATACAGCCACACACGATGGAAAGAACCAATGGGTATCACAAAAGAAGTGACGAAAACACCGATGTTGGGAGAGAGCTGCTCTGCAAGAGATGGAATGTGAGGCCAGCTCCACGCCCCCTGCACACAGACCCATCCCAGAGACGGGGCAGGGGACACCTTACCCCAAGATGAGACACGTTGGTGGGTGCAGCTGGTCTCGCCATAGCACGGGGAGAGCCCTGACCCCTTCTCCACGGAGGCAGGGGAGGAGAAAGCAGGTCTCCATCACCCGTTCTTCCCAAAAACGAGATGCAGAGGACAAAGCTGCCAAAATGGATGGCCCTCCCCAAAATGGATGGTAGAAGGCAACTGTCCCCAAATCGCTCCTTGGGACGGGCTGATGGCGGGGGCTCTGCCCTGCACCCTACTGGCGGGGGGCACCCTCCCCAGCAGCCCCTTCGGGCTCGGAGTGGCAATCCCGAGCGGGACAGGCGAGTGGCGCCCCCCCCGCCCCAGGGGCGGCTGCGCCGGGAGATGCCCCTGGGGCCGAGCACCGCCGAAAGATGGCGCACGGGGGTGGGGGGGTCGTGTGACCCTCGGGCGGGGGGACAGTCCCCAACTGGGGCAGTCTCCCCCCACCCAGAACACCCCCCGCGGGAACCCC